>CAKXYN010000403.1:0-187476 GCA_935064755.1 Tragelaphus eurycerus | reverse complement strand
AAGAGGATGAGGAGTGACCAGACACCATTTCTGGAATTTCGAGTGATTTGGTCACTCAGTAATTGCACAAATATTTATTGAGAAACTACCATGTGCTGGGCACAGTTCTAGGGGCTCGGAAGCAAACAGTGAACAAAACGGAGACAAATCCCAGCGTCATGGGCTCTATTCTAGAGGAGACAGATAATAAAGTAAAACCAAAATTGCTGTTGTTGTTGTTTTGTTGCTAAGTCTTGTCCAACGCCATGTACAGTAACCTGCCAGGCTTTTCCGTGTACGGGATTCCCAGGCAAGAATACTGGAGTGGGTTGCCATTTTGTTCTCCAGGAGAAACTTCCTGACCCAGGGATCAAACCCATGTTTCCTGCTTGGCAGGCAGATTCTTTACCACTGAGTTACCAGGGAAACCACCCCTTACCACGACCCCAAACAAAACATATATATGTATATTAGGGGATGGGAAGAGATCAGAACGAAAGGATAAAGGAATGGCCTAAAGAGCACTGGGGGTTGAATTTATGTAGTCAGTAGCCAGGGAAGACCCTGCCAAGTAAGGAAAATGAATGTAATCAATGATTTGATGAAGACAGTTGGATGCAGGGAATCAGTGGGATCTGGAATAAGCTGGAAGAGCGAGTGTGGGAAAAAAATTGAGATAAAGAACATAGCTCTCTCTCAAACACAAAAGGATAGACCTTTAATATGGCTACTCAAAGTTGTGCATGTAAGAATTAATTTATTAGCTGAAATTATAAGACTTTTCTTATTGCTTAAGCTGATAGGGAAGAGATGCAAGCAGCCAGGGTGTTTTAAGGTCTGCCTAGGTATGTCAGAGTCTCACATTTGGGCCTCAGGCTCTACTTAAAATGATTTTGTCACAATGATCAGGTGTTTTATGATCTCAAGAGACAAACAGCACTCAGAGGGCTTTGACAGTCCCATTGTTTTTTTCTCACAGACCATGTTAAGCAGTATATACATGTTCCCATACTTTCTTAACCATGTGACAACTGGGAAGATTAATTTCTCTGTGCCTTATGTTTCTCTGCTATAAACTGGTGACGCTAAAAGTAAAAATCAGTCTGTTGTTAGGGTCATTAGGAGAATTAAATACCTCATAATACTTACAATATTCTTAACATTATGCTGCTGCTGCTGCTAAGTCGCTTCAGTCGTGTCCAACTCTGTGTGACACCATAGATGGCAGCCCACCAGGCTGCCCTGTCCCTGAGATTCTCCGGGCAAGAATACTGGAGTGGGTTGCCATTTCCTTCTCCAATGCATAGAAGTGAAAAGTGAAAGTGAAGTCACTGAGTCATGCCCGACTCTTAGTGACCCCATGGGCTGGAGCCTACCAGGCTCCTCTGTCTGTGGGATTTTCCAGGCAAGAGTACTGGAGTGGGGTGCCATTGTCTTCTCTGAACATTATGCTGGTTCATAGTAAATCCAATGTAAATATTGCTTTACAGTGGAGTCCTCTGAAGAAGGGGAAGATAATTTCTTAATGAAAGTGGAGGATTGGCTCTGGCCTTAAACAGTGACAATTCCCTCCCTGGTTGCAAGCAAGTGGAAGGACACAGCCCAAGAGGAAGATGAGCAGGCTGGGGAGATCCAGTGGGAACAACTGAGAGGGAGGACGGTGATGGGGGAGAGTCAGGCTGGAGGAGCTGCGAGCTGCCTGGCCATGTAAAGTCCAAGTTCTGGAGTTGGGCTGCCAGGGTTCAATCAGAAGGTTCACGTGACTTGTTTGCTATTGAGACCTGGTAAAAGGAACTTAACTCTGGAAGCCTCCATTTTATATTAATGCTGTAGGAAAAAGAATAATTCCTACCTGATTCATTGCTGTACAGCTGATAACATATAGGCTCTCAGAAAATTTTAAGAAAATTTCCTGCATTAATGAACTGTTTAATGATGAACATGTTCGAAAATGTAATAATCTGTTAGCGCTTCCAGTAAGTTTTAAACAATCAAGGTATCTAAAACCTTTAACAAAAAACAAACCATGAATTTTTTCAGCAAAATTCCTCTCTACATGTATCTTTTTTTTTTCCTATAGTAGATTTGCAGCAGAGACGGGAGAACAAAATGACCTTTTACTTCCATGTTATGTGAAACTTAATAAAGAGAAACTTCACTCAAATGGAGTCAGCATGCCAGAAAGAAGAGCTCTCATGCAGTACGACTGGAGGTAAGTTATAAGGAAAACTGTCAATTATAGACCCCAAGGACAAAATCTTCAACAAAGGAGTCATCAATGACAGTCCCCAACAGGAAAAGATGTACACTGCATCTCCTAGAAGAACTGTCTCCCCCAGCAATTCAGTCATCACCCCGACCTCTTATTTTCTTTTTTTTACTAATGGACTTGTTTTCAAAATAATCTTTCCCAACTCCTTCCTTTTCTCAATAAAATAATGTTCTTTCTTTGTGAGATTTGCCCATGGCTTTCCTGTAGCTTGCTACTCCTGAGTTACAATTCCTCTGCTACTCTTGAATAAATCCACTTTTACTTGAAAAATAGCTGTTTAATTTTTAAGGTGAGCAGTTATAAGCAAGAGGAATTGTAGACTTTCTTTCTGAGATTAAATAGTGATAAAGTTTTGTGTAAGAGTCTATGAGTTTGCAATGTATTTTTTAAAATTCAAAGTATACTGAGGTACCCAAACCAAGAAACTTTTCACTTTAAAACTAACCAAGTAGAATGAAATAATGATACTACACGGCAGATGACTAATGTTTTCTAAAGGCTACTGTTTCGGAGAGTTATCTGAAGTGATGGTTAAAAGTACTCTAATCTTTGTATTTTGAGGAAATACCAAAAGTTATTATGAGGCAGTTCTTATATGGGAAAGGTATTAAAAGCAGTGCATGATAAATCAACATGATTAGACCTTAAAGCTATTATTTATAGTTGGTTAATGAGACTAAGATTGAGTTATTCCATATAATAGTTTCATAGTATGTGGATATTTAATATTTTTAAAAAACTCTTTATTTTATATTGGAGTACAGCTGATTAACAATGTTGTGATAGTTTCAGGTGGACAGCAAAGGAACTCTGTCATACATGTTCTTCCACAAACTTCCATCCCATCTAGGCTGCCTCGTAATGTTGAGGAGAGTTTCATGTACTATATACAGTAGGACCTCATTGGTTATCCATTTTAAATACTGCAGTGAGCACATGTCGGTCCCAAACTCCTTAACTATCCCTTCTTCCCATCCTTCCCCCATGGATTGTTAAATATTTTTAATACAAAAATAATCTTGTTTGTCTCTTAGAGTTTACATAATCTGTATATTACGGGACTTCCACTTTCTCTGCTTTTTTCAATGCCCAGCAACGTACAGTCAGGACTCAGTCAGAGTCGGGGGGTAGGGGCAGGGGAAACAGCCCCGACCAGTGCCTCTGTGAAGAGGTAGGTGTTGGGTCATGTAGTCCTAGGAAGGACTTCAGCCCCCTTACCTCAGAAGAGTTAGGATGCACATCTCCTTATTCTGTGGTGGGCTCCTTTCTGCACTCTTGGATGGATGCTGGAGGAGGAGCATCCATCCAGGACATGGTGCACAGGCTGCTACCTCCCAGCTGCCTCAGGTCCAAACCCAGATACTGAGTGGCAGGAGGAAACCTCCCTGCAGGCTGCTCATCCTGCGCTCCCTCCATGCTCTCCTGCCTCCCCTCCCAAAGTGTGGGCACTGCGCTGGGGAATTTACCTCCACACTCTCCTGCCTCCCCTCCCAAAGTGTGGGCTCTGCGCTAGGGAATTTATTGCTCTTTCTAGTCAACAAGAAAATGCGTATAAGTAAATTTTAGGAGTGTACTTTGTGTGTATTCTGCAGCCAGGAAACAATTTCTCAGCAGTCCTTACTTGTTTCCTGAGCCCCTCCTGTGTTTGGTTTTGAGAAAACCCGTCTATTTTGAAACTGAAAATGGAGCAGGATGTTACACCCATCCTGTTATGGGTTGAGTTGATAAAAAGAGAAAAAGCAAAGTGGCCTAAAAGTTGCTCAGTCATGTCCAATTCTTTGTGATCCCATGGAATATACAGTCCATGGAATTCTCCAGGTCAGAATACTGGAGTGGCTAGCCTTTCCTTTCTCCAGGGGATCTTCTCAACCCAGGGACTGAACCCATGTCTCCTGCATTGAGGGCAGATTCTTTACCAGCTGAGCCACAAGGGAAACCCAAGAATACTGGAGTGGGTAGCCTATCCCTTCTCCAACAGATCTTTCCGATCCAGGAATAGAACAGGGGTCTCCCGCGTTGCTAGCGGATTCTTTACCAACTGAACTATCATGGAAGCCCCAAAAGGAGAGGAAATCAAGTCTAAACCACATGACCTTTTCTGGAGAGGTTAGTTGTTAGATTTTCTTTCTTTCCTTTTTATTCTTTGAGGCAGGAATGAGATGAGGTGGGAGTAATGACATAACTTCCTTCACAGTCAGGTTCACAAACCCACCCTCAGTCTTCCTCCCCAGTTGGATTTTGGGGGTCTTTTGTTTACATATGCACTGAAAAAATTTTTCTTCTAGATGTGTGAAAAATACTGGTATTTTGATACATGTCTTTTGTCTCCTTCAGTTCAGGCAATTCAGTCGCTCAATTGTATCCAACTCTTTGTGACCCCACGGACTACAGCACGCTAGGCCTCCCTGTACATCACTAACTCCCAGAATTTACTCAAACTCATGTCCATTGAGTTGGTGATGCCATCAAACTATCTCATCCTCTGTTGTCCCCTTCTCTTCCCACCTTCAATCTTTTCTAGCATCAGGGTCTTTTCAAAGAGTCCGTTCTTTGCATCAGGTGGCCAGAGTATTGGGGTTTCAGCTTCAGCATCAGTCCTTCCGATGAATATTCAGGTCTGATTTCCTTTAGGATGGACTGGTTGGATCTCCTTGCTGTCCAAGGGACTCTCAAGAGTCTCCTCCAACACCACAGTTCAAAAGCATCAATTTTTCGGCGATCAGCTTTCTTTATGATTCAAGTCTCACATCCATACATGTCTACTGGAAAAACCATAGCTTTGACTAGACAGACCTTTGTTGGCAAAGAATTGTCTCTGCTTTTTAATATGCTGTCTAGGTTGGTCATAGCTTTTCTTCCAAGGAGCAAGCATCTTTTAATTTTATGGCTGCAGTCACCATCTGCAGTGATTTTGGAACCCCCCAAAATCAAGTTTGTCACTGTTTCCCCATCTATTTGCCATGAAATGATGGGACCAGATGCCATGATCTTAGTTTTCTGAATGTTGAGTTTTAAGCCAACATTTTCACTCTTCTCTTTCACTTTCATCAAGAGACTCTTTAGTTCTTCTTTGCTTTCTGCTGTAAGGGTGGTGTCATCTGCATATCTGAGGTTATTAATATTTCTCCTGGCAATCTTGATTCCAGCTTGTGCTTTATCCAGCTCAGTATTTCTCATGATGTACTCTGCATAGAAGTTAAATAAGCAGGGTGACAATATACAGCCTTGATGTACTCCTTTCCCAATTTAGAACCAGTCTGTTGTTCCATGTCCAGTTCTAACTGTTGCTTCCTGACCTGCATACAGATTTCTCAAGAGGCAGGTCACGTGGTCTGGTATTCCCATCTCTTGAAGAATTTTCCACAGTTTGTTGTGATCCACACTGTCAAAGGCCTTAGCGTAGTCAATAAAGCAGAAATAGATGTTTTTCTGGAACTCTCTTGCTTTTTCCATGATCCAGCAGATGTTGGCAATTTGATCTCTGGTTCCTCTGCCTTTTCTAAATCCAACTCGAACATCTGAAAGTTCACATTTCATGTATTGTTGAAGCCTGGCTTGGAGAATTTTGAGCATTACTTTACTAGAGTGTGAGATGAGTGCAATTGTGCGGTATTTTGAGCATTCTTTGGCATTTCCTTTCTTTAGGATTGGAATGAAAACTGACCTTTTCCAGCCCTGTGGCCACTGCTGAATTTTCCAAATTTTCTGGAATATTGAGTGCAGCACTTTTCTTAGGTAAGATTATTCCTATGTCGTTCATTGTTTTTGATGGAATGGTAAATGGGTTTGTTTCCTTAATTTCTCTTTCTGGTGGCTCATTTTTAGTGTATTGAGTGCAGTAGATTTCTGTTTACTAATTTTGTGTCTCCTTCCCAACTTTAGGAGATTTTAGTTCTATTTCTGTGAAAAATGCCATTGGTAACTTGATAGGGATTGTACTGAATCTGTAGATTGCCTTGGGTAGTACAGTTATCTGACCAATATTGATTCTTCCAACCCTGGAACATGTTACATCTTTTCATCTATTGGTCTTGGTGCTGAGATGAGGACTTCCAGGAGATCTCACACCAATTAATATTCCTTGGGACCTGAAATTCTCTGTTAGTCCAGTGGATTGGACTCAGCACTCCCAGCGCAAGAACTCAAGCCCAATCCCTGGCCTGAGACCCAGGCCCCTGGAGGCCATGCTGTGTGGGAAAAAGACAAAAAGCAACAAGCAGTAAGGAGAAGAACAATAACACAGAGGAAAAGCTAAGGTAAAATGAAAAGAATAAAAAACACACTTTAGAAAAAATAACAATAAAAATGAAACAGCAACAAGGAAACGAGAACCACAACAGCAAAATAAATAAATAAATAAAAACTGAAAAGAAGATAAAAAAATAAAGCAATAATAATAATAATATAAAAAATAAAAAGTTCCCTGGTGCCTTCTCTCTCAGTGTCCTTACTCCCGCAGTGAGCTACTACCAACCCCCGCACCCCCAGGCAGGCCTCCAAGGCTCCTAGGCAGCTCTCTGGGCCTGCTGAGTCAGTCCACCTCTGTGTGTGCTTTTCTAACCAGCGTTTGCTCCTGGAGCTGCTTCTGAGCACAGGTGCCTGTGCAGGCCATCAGGGATGCAGATTTCCACAGGCACCCCTGCAAGGGCTGGTGCAGCTAGAATAAGCCTTGGAGGGGGGTGGTGCTCAGTCCTCCTGGATCCACACAGTCAGGAGACCCTGTCAAGGGTGGCACTCGGGCTGTCAAGACCCACATGTCCATAACAGGCCTTGGTGCGCGTGGGGGCCCAGGGAGTGTACTTCGGGCCTGGGGTCCCATGCACCAGGAAAGGCCTTAGGGGGTGGGTGTGGCCCAGAGGGGACCTACATAGCTAGAAGAGGCCTAAGGTGGGGTGCTCTGGCCCAGGATCCATTCACCCAGAAGGGCCCTGGGGGTTGAAATTTCAAGCCTGGGACCGCAACAGGCTGGCCAGGGCCTGAGCAGGCAGGAGAGTCTCTGGCAGCCTTTCCCTCCAACCCCCCAAGGTCACTCTCCATTCTCACCAGTTCCTTCACTGTGCCTTCACTCTGAGGGGGCAGAGGAGAGTAGGGGTTCAGGCAGGGTAATCCAACAGGCTTGCCTGAGCCTCAGAGGGTGAGAGGATATACTGGCAGGGTTCCCTTCCAATCACTGGATCCACAGAATTGCCTTTCTGCCCCCGCGATCCCGCTTTGGTGAGTGGGCCCCTCTGAGCATCAGAGCCTCTCCACACCCCCCAAACCCACAGGTGCACTGGTCCCACCCTGCCTCTACTTTCCCTCCTTCTCCTCTTTCCCAAGTCTCACCTGGTCACGAGGGGCTTCCTCCTGTCTCCTTAGGTATCTGAGGACCCCCACCAGTGCCTACTTAATGCTCTGTGGGAAGAGACACAAACTACTCCATTATCTTGCTCTGTTACATGTCTAAGATTTACTTTGTATATTGAGGTGCTCCTATGCTGTGTGCATGTGTATTTTTGTTGTTTCATTGTTGAGTCATGCCAACTCATCTGTGACCCCATGGATTGTACCCACAGACCTCTTTGCATGGGATTACCCAAGCAAGAACACTGGAGAGGGTTGCCATTTCCTTCTCCTTGGGAATCTTCAGAACCCAGAGATCAAACCTGGGTTTGGTGCATTGCAGGTGGATTATTGTCTGAGCCAGAGGATACGCATTGTTATATCTTCTTCTTGGATTGATCCCTTGATTGATTAGGTAGTGTGTTTCTCTCTTTTATTTTAAAGAGTACTTTGTCTAAGTGTTGCTATTCTGACTTTTATTTGAGTTCCATTTGCACAAACTCCCTTTTCCATACATTCACTTTCACACTGTGTCTCTAGATCTGAAGTGAGCCTCTGTAGGCAGCATATACACAGGTTTTGATTTTGTTTCCATTCAGCCACTCTGTGTCTTTTGGTTGGTGCATTTTGGATATTTTCACTTAAGATAATGATCAATATGTATATACTTATGGCCATTTGGTGAATTGTTTTGGAAATGTTTTTGTAGGTCTTCTTTTCCTCTTACTTCATCTTTTGCTCTCTTCTCTTGTGATTTGATGACTAATTGTAATGTTGTGTTTAGATTCCTTTTTCCTTGTGTTGGGTGTGTGTCTCTATTATAGATTTTTTGTTTGCAGTTACCAAGAGGTTTCTTTTTTTTTTTTTTTTTTTTTAATGAAAAGCTATGTTTATGCATGCATGCTAAGTCACTTCAGTCACATCCAACTACTTGTGACCCTATGGACTGTGGTCCGCCAGGCTTCTCAGTCCATGGGATTCTCCAGACAGGAATACTGAAGTGGGTTGCCATTTCCTTCTCCAGGCTGTATGTATAGCTGATTGTTTCAAGTTGTTGATCTCTCATTTTCAAATACATTTTCAAAACCCTGAATTTGTACTCTCCCTTCAAGATTGCTGTTTTTGATAGCCTGTTTTACATCTACTTATTTTGTGTCTTTTTTAACTGCTCCTTGTGATTAGAATGCAATTGTGCAGTAGTTTGAGCATTCTTTGGCATTGCCTTTCTTTGGGATTAGAATTAAAACTGACCTTTTCCAGTCCTGTGGCCACTGCTGAGTTTTCCCAATTTGTGGGCATATTGAGTGCAGCACTTTCACAGCATCATCTTTCAGGATTTGGAATAGCTCCACTGGAATTCCATCACCTCCACTAGCTTTGTTCGTAGTGATGCTTTCTAAGGCCCACTTGACTTCACATTCCAGGATTTCTGGCTCTAGGTCAGTGATCACACCATCGTGATTATCTGGGTCATGAAGATCTTTTTTTGTACAGTTCTTCTGTGTATTCTTGCCACCTCTTCTTAATATCTTCTGCTTCTGTTAGGTCCATACCATTTCTGTCCTTTATCGAGCCCATCTTTGCATGAAATATTCCTTTGGTATCTCTGATTTTCTTGAAGAGCTCTCTAGTCTTTCCCATTCTCTTGTTTTCCTCTATTTCTTTGCATTGATCACTGAGGAAGGCTTTCTTATCTCTTCTTGCTATTCTTTGGAACTCTGCATTCAGATGTTTATATCTTTCCTTTTCTCCTTTGCTTTTCACTTCTTTTCTTTTCATAGCTCTTTGTAAGGCCTCCCCAGACAGCCATTTTGCTTTTTTGCATTTCTTTTCCATGAGGATGGTCTTGATCCCTGTCTCCTTTACAATGTCACGAACCTCATCTCGTAGTTCATCAGGCACTCTATCTATCAGATCTAGTCCCTTAAATCTATTTTTCACTTCCACTGTATAATCATAAGGGATTTGATTTAGGTCATACCTGAATGGTCTAGTGGTTTTCCCTACCTTCTTCAATTTAAGTCTGAATTTGGCAATAAGGAGTTTATGGTCTGAGCCACAGTCAGCTCCTGGTCTTGTTTTTGCTAACTGTAAAGAGCTTCTCCATTCTTTGGCTGCAAAGAATGTAATCAATCTGATTTTGGTGTTGACTATCTGGTGACGTCCATGTGTGGAGATTTCTCTTGTGTTGTTGGAAGAGGGTGTTTGTTATGATCAGTGCAGTTTCTTGGCAAAACTCTGTTAGTCTTTGCCCTGCTTCATTCTGTATTCCAAGGCAAAATTTGCCCATTACTCCAGGTGTTTCTTGACTTCCTAATGCTCAAAATTCTCCAAGCCAGGCTTCAGCAATATGTAAACCGTGAACTTCCTGATGTTCAAGCTGGTTTTAGAAAAGGCAGAGGAACCAGAGATCAAATTGCCAACATCCGCTGGATCATCGAAAAAGCAAGAGAGTTCCAGAAAAACATCTATTCTGCTTTATTGACTATGCCAAAGCGTTTGACTTTGTGGATCACAATAAACTGTGGAAAATTCTGAAAGAGATTGGAATACCAGACCACCCAATCTGCCTCTTGAGGAATTTGTATGCAGGTCAGGAAGCAACAGTTAGAACTGGCCATGGAACAACAGACTGGTTCCAAATAGGAAAAGGAGTACATCAAGGCTGTATATTGTCTCCCTGTTTATTTAACTTCTATGCAGAGTACATCATGAGAAATGCTGGGCTGGAAGAAACACAAGCTGGAATCAAGATTGCTGGGAGAAATATCAATAACCTCAGATATGCAGATGACACCACCCTTATGGCAGAAAGTGAAGAGGAACTAAAAAGCCTCTTGATGAAAGTGAAAGTGGAGAGTGAAAAAGTTGGCTTAAAGCTCAACATTCAGGAAATGAAGATCATGGCATTCAGTCCCATCACTTCCTGGAAATAGATGGGAAAAGAGTGTCAGACTTTATTTTTCTGGGCTCCAAAATCACTGCAGATGGTGACTGCAGCCATGAAATTAAAAGACTCTTACTCCTTGGAAGGAAGGTTATGACCAACCTAGATAGCATATTCAAAAGCAGAGATATATGGCAAAACGAATATAATATTGTAAAGTTAAATAAAATAAAATTAAATTAAAAAAAAAAAAAAGCCGAGATATTACTTTGCCAACAAAGGTCCATCTATTCAAGGCTATGGTTTTTCCTGTGGTCATGTATGCTAAAACTGAAAGCTGAAACTCCAGTACTTTGGCCACCTCATATGAAGAGTTGACTCATTGGAGAAGACTCTGATGCTTGGAGGGATTGGGGGCAAGAGGAGAAGGGGACGACAGAGGATGAGATGGCTCGATGGCATCACTGACTCGATGGACATGAGTCTGGGTGAACTCCAGAAGTTGGTGATGGACAGGGAGGCCTGGTGTGCTGCGAATCAGGGGGTCACAGAGAGTCAGACACGATTGAGCGACTGATCTGATCTGATCTGCTCTGTGATTAAAGACCATTTTACTACTTTTGTCTTGTCCATACTAGCTTTGTGTGTGGCTGATTTTCTGCCTTTACTGTACATCTGCCTTTATTGGTGAGCCTTTCAGTTCATAACTTTTCCTGTTTCTACTTGTGGCCATTTTTGCCTAAAAGAAATTCCTTTATCATTTGTTGTCATGGTGGTTTGGTGGTATTGAACCCTTTAAGCTTTTGCTTATCTGTAAAGCTTTTGATTTTTCCATCAAGTCTTAATATTGCCTTGTTGCATAGAGTAAGCTTGGTTTTGTTTTTTCCCTTTTATCACTTTAACTATATCATGCCATTTTTCATCTATATGGAGTTTCTGATGAAAAATTAGTTGATAGCTTATGGGAGTTCTTTTGCATGTTATTTGTTTATTTTCCCTTGCTTCTTTCAATATTGTCTCTTTATCTTTATTTTTTGTCATTTTAATTAAATGTATCTTGGTGTATTCCTCTTTGGATTCATCCTATATGGGACACTCTGCACGTCCTAGACTTGAGTCACTGTTTCCTTTCCCAGGTTTGGGAGATTTCAGCTATTATGTCTTCACTTATATTCTCATCCCGTTTCCACTCTCTCTTCTCCTTCTGGGACCCCTATACTACAATGCAAATATGTGCGAGCTTAATGGTATAGGGGTCTCTTAAATTGTCCTCAGTGTATTGAGTAGGGAAAAATCTTGGCACTAAAGAGTCAATATGGCAGCTGCCAGGAGAGTTCATGTGGTTCAAAGTCCCCCAGGTATGGCTGCCACCCCAATGTTGGTGCTGGTGATAAAGAAGCCACCTGTCAATGCAGGAAATGTAAGAGACATGGGTTTGATCTGCAGGTGGGAAATATCCCCTGGAGGAGGGCATGGCAACCCACTCCAGTACTCTTGCCTGGATAATCCCAGGGACAGAGGAGCCTAGTGGGCTGCCGTCTATGGGGTCGCACAGAGTCTGACACGACTGAAGCAACTTAGCAGCAGCAGCAGCATGAATAGCATTTTTAACTCACTATTAGGATTGTCATTTATTATTTTTATACTTTTCTGTGAATAAGTGAAAGTGAAAGTCGCTCAGTTGTTTCTGACTCTTTGCAACTCCATGGAATTCTCTAGGCCAGAATACTGGAGTGGGTAGCCTTTCCCTTCTCCAGGCCATCTTCCCAATCCAGAGATCCAATCCAGTTCTGCCACATTGCAGGTAGATTCTTTATCAGCTAAGCCACAAGGGAAGCCCAAGAAAACTGGCGTGGGTAGCCTATCCCTTCTCCAGGAGATCTTCCTGACCCAGGAATCGAATCAGGGTCTCCTGCATTGCAAGTACATTCTTTACCATCCAAGCTATGAAGGAGCCTTCCTGTGAATAGTAAATCTTTAAAATGATACTAAATTCTTTGATACTCATAGAAGAACATATACCCAACAGGAAAGTACTTTTCCTCTGAAAAAGAGAAACCATTTATATTAAAAAAAATTTTCTGCTAGGTGATGGGTGTTGAAATCCCTTGTCATACGTTTCAGATCAGATCAGATCAGTCGCTCAGTCGTGTCCGACTCTTTGCGACCCCATGAACCGCAGCACGCCAGGCCTCCCTATCCATCACCAGCTCTCGGAGGTCACCCAGACTCATATCCATCGAGTCAGTGGTGCCATCCAGCCATCTCATCCTCTGTCGTCCCCTTCTCCTCCTACCCCCAATCCCTCCCAGCATCAGAGTCTTCTCCAATGAGTCAACTCTTCGCATGAGGTGGCCAAAATACTGGAGTTTCAGCTTTAGCATCATTCCCTCCAAAGAAATCCCAGGGCTGATCTTCTTCACAATGGACCGGTTGGATCTCCTTGCAGTCCAAGGGACTCTCAAGAGTCTTCTCCAACACCACAGTTCAAAAGCAGCAATTCTTCGGCGCTCAGCCTTCTTCACAGTCCAGTTCTCACATCCATACATGACCACAGGAAAGACCATAGCCTTGACTAGGCGAACCTTTGTTGGCAAAGTGATGCCTTTGCTTTTGAATATGCTAGCTAGGTTGGTCATAACTTTCCTTCCAAGGAGTAAGCGTCTTCTAATTTCATGGCTGCAGTCACCATCTGCAGTGATTTTGGAGCCCAGAAAAATAAAGTCTGACACTGTTTCCACTGTTTCCCCATCTATTTCCCATGTAGTGATAGGACCAGATGCCATGATCTTCGTTTTCTGAATGTTGAGCTTTAAGCCAACCTTTTCACTCTCCACTTTCACTTTCATCAAGAGGATTTTTAGCCCCTCTTCACTTTCTGCCATAAGGGTGGTATCATCTGCATATCTGAGGTTATTGATATTTCTCCCGGCAATCTTGATTCCAGCTTGTGTTTCTTCCAGTCCAGCATTTCTCATGATGTACTCTGCATAGAAGTTAAATAAACATGGTGACAATATACAGCCTTGACGTACTCCTTTTCCTATTTGGAACCAGTCTGTTGTTCCATGACTAATTCTAACTGTTGCTTCCTGACCTGCATACAGATTTCTCAAGAGGTAGATCAGGTGGTCTGGTATTCCCATCTCTCTCAGAATTTTCCACAGTTTATTGTGATCTACACAGTCAAAGGCTTTGGCATAGTCAATAAAGCAGAGATAGATGTTTTTCTGGAACTCTCTTGCTTTTTCCATGATCCAGCGGATGTTGGCAATTTGATCTCTGGTTCCTCTGCCTTTTCTAAATCCAGCTTGAACATCAGGAAGTTCACGGTTCACATATTGCTGAAGCCTGGCTTGGAGAATTTTGAGCATTACTTTACTAGCGTGTGAGATGAGTGCAAATGTGCGGTAGTTTGAGCCCTCTTTGGCATTGCCTTTCTTTGGGATTAGAATGAGAACTGACCTTTTCCAATCTTGTGGCCACTGCTGAGTTTTCCAAATTTGCTGGCATATTGAGTGCAGCACTTTCACAGCATCATCCTTCAGGATTTGGAATAGCTCCACTGGAATTCCATCACCTCCACTAGCTTTGTTCGTACTTGATGAGTATTAATTATTGAATGATATTACACAAAATCTGTCATATAGAGTGTTCAATATCCTCAGATGAGTTATCTTAATAAAGTCTCTTGCATAGGAAATGAGGCAGCAATGAGGAATTTTACTCGTCCTCATGGTTTGGACAGAATCCAGAATCAATTTATGTAGTTGCAGGGTGCAATAAGGGTATTTTATCCTAGTGATTAAGTAGGAGACAAACATTCTGAACAATCACAGATTGGAACTCTACAAGGTTATTTTATTCCATATGGCTGTTGTATTTAGTCACTAAGTCATGTGTGACTCTTTGCGACCCCATGGACTGTAGCCCGTCAGGTTCCCCTATCCAAGTTTTGTGTGGAAATTAGTAGTAAAATATTTTAGAATAATGTGTGCTGTATTTGTTTAGATGCTGACTCCAGTTAATACCCACAAGTGAGTGAAAGTCTCTCTGCCATGTCTGACTCTTTATGACCCCACGGACTGTAGCCTGCCAGGCTTGTCTGTCCATGGGATTCTCCAGGCAAGAATACTGGAGTGAGTTGCCATGGCTATTTGTGGCCCTGATGGGTGGAAGTTCATGTATTTATTCACATGCCTTGTTTGAATACCTGGGGCTTATGTGGTAGGCTTTGTGGTGGGAGCTACATAGACAGGGAAGAACATCAAAAAGACAAGATCATGAGGCAGTAGGAGACAAAATATAAATAGATCGTTTCAGTTAATAAGTCCGTTAAGACAGATTACTAAATGTGGATTCTGTAGCAGCAGTAATTGCATTTAAACCTTTGAATTATATTTGTACCAATTTTCACTCTCCTTAGCAGTTAACAGAGACCCCCAATTTCCTGGAACCCTTGACAGCTGGTGTCCTGTCCAAATTGCTGTTTCTGGCCCATCTGGGAGGTGACACAGGTCCCTCCTAATTTTGCCTTGTATGTCATTTATTATCAGTGAAGTTAAACACATTTTTCTCTTTCTATATTTTTGCCCATGTAAAAATGTGTTTGTTGCTGTTTCCTCACTGTTATATAAGGGCTCATGATAACTTAAAGAACTGATCTCCAGGACTGTATTATAGATTGCAAATGTTTTTCCTCTTATATTTGTTTCTTGCTCCTCTTAACACTTTACCAGAATTAATCATTATCTTTCAACTTGTTTTCCATTTCTTTAAATTCACTAATTCAATCAGAATTGCTTGTTTTTTTTTGTGTGTGTGTGTGTATCAGACCATGATTACCAAATCATGTTGGTAATCACTTAAGTGGGATTCCCTGGTAGTTCAGAAGGTAAAGAATCTACCAGCAGTGCAGGAGACCTGGGTTCATTTTCTGGGTCGGGAAGATCCCCTAGAGAATGGAATGGCAACCCACCCCAGTACTCTTGCCTGGAGAATTCCACGGACAGACCATGGGGTCTCAAAGAGTTGGACACGACTAAGCGACTCTCTCTCTCTCTCTCTCTCTCTCACACACACACACACACACACACACACTCAGCAACTGTTTGATAATCGGTTTTTATTTTTAAAGTCTTGAACAAAGCTATAATGACATACATGTTTCAAAAATGAGCTACAGTGTTACACTATTAAGACCAAAGATGCCTTTCAAAATATACTTATCAGGGAATCTCAATCTTTTTCATAATTTCACTTATAGCTTTTGATATCAAACCATATACTTTATTAATCCCAGGTAGTACAGCAACTCGGAGAAGGCAATGGCACCCCACTCCAGTACTCTTGCCTGGAAAATCCCATGGATGGAGGAGCCTGGTAAGCTGCAGTCCATGGGGTTGCTAAGAGTCGGACATGACTGAGCGACTTCACTTTCACTTTTCACTTTCATGCATTGGAGAAGGAAATGGCAACCCACTCCAGTGTTCTTGCCTGGAGAATCCCAGGGACGGGGGAGCCTGGTGGGCAGCCGTCTATGGGGTCACACAGAGTCGGACACGACTGAAGGGACTTAGCAGTACAGCAACTAATGCTAGGCTAGCCCCATCAAGGTACTGTGCAGTCACTAAAGGCTTATTATTTTTGTTTTAATGTCTTCTTTTAGTTGATATATCTCTTTATTTAACTCCTCAGCTTTCTTTTTAAATCCTACTGTAAGTAGTTCTTCTTGCATCTGTAAAAAGCGGAGAGTTCTCTTTAGAAAACAGAGCAAATGAGTATTTTTTATCAAACAGCTATAGCAGAAAAGTACGTTTGTCTATTTCTCTAACACCTTAGATGCTTTTTTGATGTTTGTCTAGTATTTGCAAATGTTTGCACCAGGGAAGGGAGAGCATCCAGGGTTTAGAGTGTCCTCTCTTCCTTCAACAGCATCTTCCTGGACACAGAGGAGCTGGGTGTAGGTCAGGTCTGAAAATTACCCTAGGAAGGGGTTTCAGCCCTTGGGAGAGAATGCAGGTGAATTCTAAATATATGTCAGTCTCACTGAGGTAGAATGCCCACACATATCACCAGAATGGCACTGCTAACTGTCTTTAAAACACTGGCATTCAAACTCCAGGCTGGGAGAAAGAATACATTTACTCTAGGTGTATAAAATGAATCAGGCAGACCTAGAAACAAACGTAGCAAATTTTGCAGCTTTTAGTATCCTGTATTTCATAGCAGGCACCATCTGATACCTTCAAGAGCAGATGGAACTATTCCAGGTCTCTGATGGTTGTCCCCAAAATTCTAAGGAGTCTAAGACTGAAGTCCTATTCCTTTGGGAGCAAATGTGATGCTATAATTACCATGAACAGCAGTCCAGGAGTCTAGGTCATTTTATTTGTCCCATTCAAACCCTAACACTACAGAACGTGCTGAATCTTACAGAGGTAAGCCTTTAGCACGATCCTCATCTCTTTGACATTATAGTGAATCCTATGTCTTTGGAGTTCCCTCTGGGGTCTGACTTTAGGTCAAATTCCTGTCCCTTTATTCCTGAGAAGTTAGGGTTTTCCCCATCAGGCCCTACCCAGGCCCTTCCAAACTTGCCTTCAGCTTGTGTTCCATCATCATTTCCTGCTCCCTCAGAAGGTTTTCTCTTTCCCTTTCCATCTTCTCTCTCAGCTGGACCACCTCTTCACCAAAACCTCTTGTGCTTCCATTTTTTTGCTTCTGGTCATTCAGTTTCTCTGTTAGCAGTTCTTGCTCCATCTCAGCTTTCTTTTTTTTTTTTAATTTCTTTTTTTTTTTAATTTTGCTTAACTTTACAATATTGTATTGCTTTTACCATACATCGAGATGGATCCACCACCTGTATACACGTGCTCCCGGTCCTGAACCCTCCTCCCTCCCCCCTCCCCATACCATCCCTCCGGATCGTCCCAGTGCGCCAGCCCCAGGCATCTGTTATCGGGCATTGTACCTGGACTGGCGACTCGTTTCAGATATGATATTATACATATTTCAATGCTATTCCCCCAAATCATCCCGCCCTCTCCCGGTCCCAGAGTCCAAAAGTCTCTTCTATACATCAGTGTTTCTTTTGCTGTCTCGTAAACAGGGTTATTTTTACCATCTTTCTAAATTCCATATATATGCGTTAGTATACTGTATTTGTGTTTATCTTTCTGGCTTACTTCACTCTGTATAATAGGCTCCAGTTCCATCCACCTCCTTAGAACTGATTCAAATGTATTCTTTTTAATGGCTGAGTAATACTTCATTGTGTATATGTACCACTGCTTTCTTATCCATTCATCTGTGGATGGACATCTAGGTTGCTTCCAAGTCCTGGTTATTGTAAACAGTGCTGCGATGAACATTGGGGTACACGTGTCTCTTTCAATTCTGGTTTTCTCAGTGTGTATGCCCAGCAGTGGCATTGCTGGATCATAAGGCAGTTCTATTCCCAGTTTTTTGAGGAATCTCCATACTGTTCTCCATAGTGGCTGTACTAGTTTGCATTCCCACCAACAGTGTAAGAGGGTTCCCTTTTCTCCGCACCCTCTCCAGCATTTATTGCTTGTGAACTTTTGGATTGCAGCCATTCTGACTGGCGTGAAATGGTACCTCATAGTGGTTTTGATTTGCATTTCACTGATAATGAGTGATGTTGAGCATCTTTTCATGTGTTTGTTAGCCATCTGTATGTCTTCTTTGGAGAAATGTCTATTTAGTTCTTTGGCCCATTTTTTGATTGGGTCGTTTATTTTTCTGGAATTGAACTGTAGAAGTTGCTTGTATATTTTTGAGATTAGTTGTTTGTCTGTTGCTTCATTTGCTATTATTTTCTCCCATTTCCATCTCAGCTTTCTGTCTCTTGGTTCGTTCTTCTGTTTCACAAGCATTTTAAAGAGAGACATTTAACGGTTATACTGAGCTATACCCTCCTGAGCTCAGAGGCTAGGATGACTTTAAATTGGTGGGAAGGTGTCTGATTGTTCCTGCTACCACATCAGATAACCTGCTTTAGCACATGATACAGAGGCACTCATTGGATGTACATGCCACCCAAACTCCCCCATTTATTTCCACATGTAGCAGAGAGGTTCCACAGAAGAAGGGGAAGCTCTGGTTCCAGGAAGTGTTTGCTCTCAAACCTGTCTAAGGGCAGCACAGGAGCCACCTTCCCCTCTGAGAGCTCAGTCCTCCCCTGTACCTGCCATGGCCTTGTCCCCATCAGTGAGGGCCTGCAGGATGGCTGTCTCTACTCCTTCCTGTGACTGGAAGAAGCTCTGGAGGACCTCACTGGCCCGAGGAAACAAGGAGCAAAGACTTGTCAGGTAGGGAAGATGTAGTGTCTTGCTGTGGAAATTATCGTTTAGTAAACTTACACAACAGACCCTTTAAATTCTCCATCCTTTGCAGGCTCCCAAAATGTTTACAGACTCCAGAATTCAGGGCAAGTGTACAAACTCCCATCTTCCATTGTTTGCAACCACTATATATGCATACTCTCTCTCTCTCTCTCTTTTTTTTTTAAACTAATGCCCATCTACTCTTTCTTTGTTAGAATATCAATTATGGTCATTTCAACTTGGAGCTTCTACCACCTCTTCCAGGGAGCTTTCCTAAGCTGTTTTCTGATTTTTGAATAATTGTCAAAAAATTACAGCTGCCCACCAGCACTACCACTTGATGGCTCTGTGATCTTAAGCAGCTTAGTGATATTTCCATATGTCATATTTCTCAGTTTAATAAAGAGAATGACAGCAGTACCTAATTTATTATTCTGCGGACTAAACTAACTGATTGTCTTGGTAATATCTGGAGCACACTGACTCTGCGTTCATGTCCTCTCACAGGCACACTGAAGTCACAACTATTTCCAAAGCAATCATTGGTGAAAAAGAGCAAAATCTAACAGAAATTTAAGGGACCACAATTGATGGATAGGAGGGGCAGTGTCCCAGTACTGCCACATCCCATACACCCAGGTGGGTGATCCACAATCCAGAATAAGTACAGCTATAGAGGTCCTCCCACAGGGGTGAGAGGTCTGGTTCCCACATTGGGCCCCACAGCCAGTGTCTAGCACTGGGAAGACAATCTTCCACAGCATTCTGCTTTGAAGACTAGCAGGGCTTCCTGTCAGGAGTCTCAGAGGGTTTGGGGAAATACAGATTTAACCCTGAAAGAGTGCACACCAACTCTTACATGCTCCATAATCCAGAGAAGAAGCAGCAATTTGACAGGAACCTGGGTTGGACCTACTTCCTGATCTTGGAGGGTCTGTTAGAGGCAGAGGGCAACTGCAGCCCCCTCTGGGGACACAGTCACTGCAGCATCGTGTTTGAGAACTTGTTATCCCAGGTGCACATTGATGCTGGCCATCACCATTTAGGAATCTTGCTTTTAGTTTATTAGCTCTAAGACCCAGGCTTACCCTGGCCCAGTTAGCTGCCACTGGTGGGATGGTTCAGGCAACTAACCCAGCATGAGCACAGCTCCATCCACCAGGAGCCAGGCTACCTTACAAACTCCTGAGCCCAAAGCTGATTCTAGAAAGAACCCAGCACCCTTCACCAGCCACGGGATCTAAACCTGAAAATCCCTGGCCCCCCCAGCCAGAGACCTCTGACCTACATCTCCAAACCAGTGGGAAGATAACCAGGAGCAATAAAACCTTAGTTCCCAGGCTGCATGGCCAGCCCACCCACTAGCATGCCAGATCCCACCCTGCACCCAGCTGGGCACAGACCTTGACCAATATCAGGCCAACAGAAGTTTGAAGACATCCCAGGCCCAGCAGCCAACTGTGTGAGGAAGCAGCTACCTTACAGTTAACCAACATGGGTTCTGGGGCTCTTAGACCCTGTAATCAGGACCCTGGAGCCTGCAACCAGTCCCCCAAAACTGGCTCTTTCCTCCAGGAGGCTGGCAACTAGCCCCACTACCTGGCCTTACCCACCAGTGTGTGGGCAACACCCAGGACTCCCAGAGCCTCACATCACTCACTGGTCATCTAGCACTAGACCCTGAACCCCCCAGGTTATCACAGTTAGCCTCCTCATTACCTAGTCCCACTAACCAGTGGCTGACAGCTTCTGAACAAAGCAGGAACAAAGGAATCAACAAGCACCTCTTGACTGCAATCTGCTGTTCTTTTGCAATTCCCTTACTCCTTACCTTAACTCCTTTCCGAGGCCCCAGGTTATAATCCTGTTGAACTTCCTTCTTTTGCTTCTAAGTAGACATTGTGTCCTCCAGGAACAAAGAAAATTCCTTCTGAAATATTTTTCATCAAAAGCTCTGAAAGGTGCTTACTATGCTAAGTCACTTCAGTCGTGTCCGACTCTGTGCGACCCCATAGATGGCAGCCCACCAGGCTCCCCTGTCCCTGGGATTCTCCAGGCAAGAACACTGGAGTGGGTTGCCATTTCCTTCTCCAACGCATTAAAAGTGAAAGTGAAGTTGCTCAGTCGTGTCTGACTCTTAGCAACTCCATGGACTGCAGCCTAACAGGCTCCTCCATCCATGGGATTTTCCAAGCAAGAGTACTGGAGTGGAAAATGTGCTTAAGCTCAGCCTAACGGTAACTGACAGATGCCTCTTCATTCTGGAGCAAGAAAACTTCCTTCTTTTTTTCTGTGAAGTCCTATCAGGGAAAGTGGAGAAATCCAATGGAAAGAAGCTGTTAGAAAGGAAGGTCCAGCTGTGATTCTTTTGGAGGAAGTCTGAAAACATAGGGTTGAGACACAGAATAACAGACACAGAGTCAGTAGTCTAGTTTTAGTCCCAGTTCTGACCACCTCTATGTGTGACTTGTAGGAAGTCCCTTAAATCCAGTGGACTCAACCTCAACATCTGTTCAGTGAAGGGGTTGGCAGGCATGAACCCTATGTGGTTCCTTTAGCAGCAGTGGGACAAATCATGATCCATCTACCAACAATGAAAAATGAAAAGTTTAATTATGATGAGAAGAATACAGCCACTATGGAGAACAGTGTGGAGATTACTTAAAAAACTGGAAATAGAACTGCCATATGGAGGGGAGGGGCTAAGATGGCGGAGGGTTAGGACGGGGAAAACACTTTCTCCTCCACAAATTCATCAAAAGGACATCTAAACGCCGAGTAAATTCCACAAAACAACTTCGGAATGCCGGCAGAGGACATCAGACACCCAGGAAAGCAACTCATTGCCTTCTAAAGGAGGTAGGGAAAAAATATAAAAGGCAAAAAGAGACAAAGAGGGAGGGACGGACCTCTGTCCGGGGAAGGGAGTCTTGAAAAAAAGAGAAGTTTCAAAACATCAGGAAACACTCTCACTGCAGAGTCTGTGCTGAACCTAGGAAGCACGGAGGCCATCATAACAGGGAGGAAAACAAATAAACAATTAAAACCCACAGACTACAAGCCCTACGATAACTTCCACAGCAGAGAAACATCGCAAATGCCCGCATCCGCCATTAGCAAGTGGGGGCTGGGCAGGGAGA
Source organism: Tragelaphus eurycerus (assembly GCA_935064755.1). NCBI lineage: Eukaryota > Metazoa > Chordata > Mammalia > Artiodactyla > Bovidae > Tragelaphus > Tragelaphus eurycerus. The sequence continues at coordinate 165,528 of CAKXYN010000403.1, read as the reverse complement.
CGCTGCGGGCTGCTTCTCCGCAAGCCGCTTCCGAGGGCCGATTCTCCGCAGGCTGCACCCTCCCGCACGGGCCACACCCCTGCAGGCCGCTCCCTCCCGCGCGGGCCGATCCTGCTCAGGCCGCTTCATCGCAGGCTGCATTGGCCTGAATATCCCGAGCTCTACCTGATAAGAATAATCTGGGCCGGCAAACCAGACTGTGGGATACCTACCACACGAAAAGCCGGCCCTAACCCAAGACGCCGCCAGGCCCGGGCACAGAACAAAGGACTGTACAGAGATAGCCGGCTGCAGTCCGCCCCCTCCAGTGACAGGCAGCCAAAGCCAGAGGGAGGCAATCGCACCCCCAGAGAGACATTATTCACAAAACTGTAAGCAGGCTTCTTCGCTAACTAAGACTTCTTGGGGCTCTGGTCGGCTAACATCCACCTAAGAAAGTGCGCTGGTACACCTAAAAAAACCGAGTGGCGGGGAGGCGATAAGTCTCAGAAGCCGCGCTTGATAAACACCCCACTACCTGCACTGCTGGATTCTGCAAAGGGCACAAAACGCAGGCCCAACTGAGCCCTGGCCTCTGAGGACTACCGGAGTGCCTGAACTTGAGCGGCTTAGACCTGGGAGGGGCAAGCAGCCCAGGGCTGGTAGCGGATGGTTCTGGTGGGGAAACAGAGAGCCTAAGCAGAGTGGGCAGGGAGGCTACACGCGCCGTGAGCGGGGGCAGACCCAATGTGGCTGAGCAACTGTGAGCACACGCCCGTAGTAGTTATTTGCAACGTCCCTCCCTCCCTGCAGTGCGACCGAACAAGTGAGCCTAAAAAAAAAAAAAAAAAGGGGGTGTCCACCACTGCCCCCTTTGTATCATGGCGGAAATCAGACACTGAAGAGACCGGCAAACAGAAGAAGCTATAACAGAGGGAACCGCCGTGGAAGCGACAGGCAATAAACTAAAACCCCGTGGTTAGTACCAACTACAGAGAAAGGGGCCTATAGATCTTGAGAAATTTAAGCCAGAACAAGGAACTGGCCGAAAATGAACTGAACCCACAATACCCACAACAATAATAGAGAAACTCTTATATATTGTTACTATTTTTACCATCATTATTTTTTTTAATATATTTTTTTTATTAAAAAAAGGAAAACAAAAATTTTTTTCTTTTCTTTTTATTTTTTTTATCCTCTAGTACTCCTTTAATTTCCACTTTTAGATATAACTTTTGAGACCCGTTTTTTTCTTTTTTTCTTTTTGTCTTTTCTTTTTTTCTTTTTTCTTTTCTTTACTGATTACTGACTGGATCTGTCTCCCTCCTTTACACTCCCTCCTTTTATCCTCCTGACCACCTCTGTCTCCTTCCTCCCTCTTTTCTTTTCTGTATAACTCCATGAACATCTCTGAGCAGTCCAGTTGTGGAGTGCAGTATAGAAGAAGAAGTTTTTGAGACTACTGTAAAAATAAGACCAATAACTGGAAGCAGGAGGCTTAAGTCCAAACCCTGATCCCACGGAACATTAATTGACAGGAGCTCATCAAATGCCTCCATACCTACACTGAAATCAAGCATCACACAAAGGCCAACAAGTTCCACAGTAAGACATACCAAGCAAATTCTCCAGATAAACAGGAACACAGCCCTGAGCTCCAATATACAGGCTACACAAAGCGACCCCAAAATCATAGACATCTCATAACTCACTACTAGACACTCCATTGCACTCCAGAGAGAAGAAATCTAGCTCCATCCACCAGAACACCGACACAAGCTTCCCTACACAAGAAACCTCGACAAACCACCTGTACAAACCCACATATAGTGAAGAAACGCCACAATAAAGAGAAGTCGACAGACTGCCAGAATACAGTAAGGACACCCCAAACTCAGCAATTTAAACAAGATGAAGAGACAGAAGAATTCCCAGCAGGTAAAGGAACAGGATAAATGCCCACCAAACCAAACAAAAGAGGAAGAAATAGCGAACCTACCTGATAAAGAATTCTGAATAACGATAGTGAAATTAATCCAAAATCTGGAAAGTAAAATGGAATCATGGATAAATAGCCTGGAGAAAAGCATTGAGAAGATGCAAGAAAGATTTAACAAGGACCTAGAAGAAATAAAAAAGAGTCAATATATAATGAATAATGCAATAAATGAGATCCAAAACACTCTGGAGGCAACAAATAGTAGAATAACAGAGGCAAAAGATAGAATTAGTGAATTAGAAGATAGAATGGCAGAAATAAATGAATCAGAGGAGAAAAAAGAAAAACGAATTAAAAGAAATGAGGACAATCTCAGAGACCTCCAGGACAATATTAAACGTTACAATATTCGAATCATAGGAGTCCCAGAAGAAGAAGACAAAAAGAAAGACCATGAGAAAATACTTGAGGAGGTAATAGTTGAAAAATTCCCTAAAATGGGGAAGGAAATAATCATCCAAGTCCAAGAAAACCCAGAGAGTCAGAAACAGGATAAACCCAAGGCAAAACACCCCAAGACACATATTAATCAAATTAACAAAGATCAAACACAAACAACAAATATTAAAAGCAGCAAGAGAAAAACAACAAATAACACACAAGGGAATTCCCATAAGGATAACAGCTGATCTTTCAATAGAAACTCTCCAAGCCAGGAGGGAATGGCAAGACATACTTAAAGTGATGAAAGAAAATAACCTACAGCACAGATTATTGTACCCAGCAAGGATCTCAAATATGAAGGAGAAATCAAAACCTTTACAGACAAGCAAAAGCTGAGAGAATTCAGCATCACCAAACCAGCTCTCCAACAAATACTAAAGGACATTCTCTAGACAGGAAACACAAAAAGGGTATATAAATTCAAACCCAAAACAACAAAGTAAATGGCAACGGGATCATATTTATCAATAATTACCTTAAATGTAAATGGGTTGAATGCCCCAACCAAAAGACAGAGACTGGCTGAATGGATACAAAAACAAGACCCCTACATATGTTGTCTACAAGAGACCCACCTCAAAACAGGGGACACATACAGACTGAAAGTGAAGGGCTGGAAAAAGATGTTCCATGCAAATAGGGACCAAAAGAAAGCAGGAGTAGCAATACTCATATCAGATAAAATAGACTTTAAAACAAAGGCTGTGAAAAGAGACAAAGAAGGTCACTACATAATGATCAAAGGATCAATACAAGAAGCAGATATAAAAATTATAAATATATATGCACCCAACATAGGAGCAGTGCAATATGTAAGACAAATACTAATAAGTATGAAAGGAGAAATCAACAATAACACAATAATAGTGGGAGACTTTAATACCCCACTCACACCAATGGATAGATCAACTAAACAGAAAATTAACAAGGAAACACAAGCTTTAAATGATACAATAGACCAGTTACACCTAATTGATATCCATAGGACATTTCATTCCAAAACAATGAATTTCAACTTTTTCTCAAGCACACACGGAACTTTCTCCAGGATAGAACACATCCTGGGCCATAAATCTGGCCTTGGTAAGTTCAGAAAAATTGAAATCATTCAAGCATCTTTTCTGACCACAATGCAATAAGAATAGATCTCAATAACAGGAGAAAAACTATTAAAAATTCCAACATATGGAGGCTGAACAACACACTCCTAAATAACCAACATATCACAGAAGAAATCAAAAAAGAAATCAAAATCTGCATAGAAACGAATGAAAATGAAAACACAACAACCCAAAACCTATGGGACACTGTAAAAGCAGTCCTAAGGGGAAAGTTCATAGCAATACAGGCATACCTCAAGAAATAAGAAAAAAGTCAAATAAATAACCTAACTCTACACCTAAAGCAACTGGAAAAGGAAGAAATGAAGCACCCCAAGTTTAGTAGAAGGAAAGAAATCTTAAAACTTAGGGCAGAAATAAATGCAAAAGAAACAAAAGAGACCATAGCAAAAATCAACAAAGCCAAAAGCTGGTTCTTTGAAAGGGTAAATAAAATTGACAAACCACTAGCCAGACTCATCAAGAAACAAAGGGAGAAAAATCAAATCAATAAAATTAGAAATGAAAATGGAGAGATCACAACAGACAACACAGAAATACAAAGGATCATAAGAGACTACTATCAGCAATCATATGCCAATAAAATGGACAACGTGGAAGAAATGGACAAATTCTTAAAAAAGTACAACTTTCCAAAACTGGATCAGGAAGAAATGGAAAATCTTAACAGACCCATCACAAGCAAGGAAATTGAAACTGTAATCAGAAATCTTCAGCAAACAAAAGCCCAGGTCCAGACAGCTTCACAGCTGAATTCTACCAAAAATTTAGAGAAGAGCTAACACCTATCCTATTCAAACTCTTCCAGAAAATTGCAGAGGAAGGTAAACTTCCAAACTCATTCTATGAGGCCACCATCACCCTAATACTAAAACCTGACAAAGATGCCACAAAAAAAGAAAACTACAGGCCAATATCACTTATGAACATACATGCAAAAAAATCCTTAACAAAATTCTACCAATCAGAATCCAACAACACATTAAAAAGATCATACACCATGACCAAGTGGGCTTTATCCCAGGAATGCAAGGATTCTTCAATATCTGCAAATCAATCAATGTAACACACCACATTAACAAACTGAAGAATAAAACCCACATGATTATCTCAATAGATGCAGAGAAAGCCTTTGACAAAGTTCAACATCCATTTATCATAAAAACTCTCCAGAAAGCAGGAATAGAAGGAACATACCTCAACATAATAAAAGCTATATATGACAAACCCACAGCAAACATTATCCTCAATGGTGAAAAATTGAAAGCATTTCCTCTAAAGTCAGGAACAAGACAAGGATGCCCACTTTCACCATTACTATTCAACATAGTTCTGGAAGTTTTGGCCGCAGCAATCAGAGCAGAAAAAGAAATAAAAGGAATCCAAATTGGGAAAGAAGAAGTAAAACTCTCACTGTTTGCAGATGACATGATCCTCTATGTAGAAAACCCTAAAGATTCCACCAGAAAATTACTAGAACTGATCAATGAATATAGTAAAGTTGCAGGATATAAAATTAACACATAGAAATCCCTTGCATTCCTGTACACTAATAACGAGAAAATAGAAACCGAAATTAAGGAAACAATTCCATTCACCATTACAATGCAAAGAATAAAATACTTAGGAATATATCTTCCTAAAGAATCTAAAGACCTATATATAGAAAACTATAAAACACTGGTGAAAGAAATCAAAGAGGACACTAATAGATGGAGAAATGTACCATGTTCATGGATTGGTAGAATCAATATAGTGAAAATGAGTATACTACCCAAAGCAATTTATAGATTCAATGCAATTCCCATCAAGCTACCAATGGTATTCTTCACAGAGCTAGAACACATAATTTCTCAATTTGTATGGAAATACAAAAAAACCTCGAATAGCCAAAGCTATCTTGAGAAAGAAGAACGGAACAGGAGGAATCAACCTGCCTGACTTCAGGCTCTACTACAAAGTCACAGTCATCAAGACAGTATGGTACTGGCACAAAGACAGAAATATAGATCAATGGAACAAAATAGAAAGCCCAGAGATAAACCCACGCACCTATGGACACCTTATCTTTGACAAAGGAGGCAAGAATGTGTAATGGATTAAAGACAATCTCTTTAACAAGTGGTGCTGGGAAAACTGGTCAAACACTTGTAAAAGAATGAAACTAGAGCACTTTCTAACACCACACACAAAAATAAACTCAAAATGGATTAAAGGTCTAAATGTAAGACCAGAAACTATAAAACTCCTACAGGAGAATATAAGCAAAACACTCTGCGACAACATCACAGCAGGATCCTCTATGACCCACCTCCCAGAATATCAGAAATAAAAGCAAAAATAAACAAATGGGACCTCATTAAACTTAAAAGCTTCTGCACAACAAAGGAAACTCTAAGCAAGGTGAAAAGACAGCCTTCAGAATGAGAGAAAATAATAGCAAATGAAGCAACAGACAAACAACTAATCTCAAAAATATACAAGCAACTCCTACAGCTCAATTCCAGAAAACTAAATGACCCAATCAAAAAATAGGCCAAAGAACTAAATAGACATTTCTCCAAAGAAGACATACAGATGGCTAACAAACACATGACAAGATGCTCAACATCACTCATTATCAGAGAAATGCAAATCAAAACCACTATGAGGTACCATTTCACGCCAGTCAGAATGGCTGCGATCCAAAAGTTCACAAGCAATAAATGCTGGAGAGGGTGTGGAGAAAAGGGAACCCTCATACACTGTTGGTGGGAATGCAAACTAGTACAGCCACTATGGAGAACAGTATGGAGATTCCTCAAAAAACTGGTAATAGAACCGCCTTATGACCCAGAAATCCTACTGCTGGGCATACACACTGAGAAAACCAGAATTGAAAGAGCCACGTGTACCCCAATGTTCATAGCAGCACTGTTTATAATAGCCAGGACATGGAAGCAACCTAGATGTTCATCAGCAGATGAATGGATAAGAAAGCTGTGGTACATATCCACAATTGAGTATTACTCAGCCATTAAAAAGAATACATTTGAATCAGGTCTAATGAGGTGGATGGAACTGGAGCCTATTATACAAAGTGAAGTAAGCCAGAAAGAAAAACACCAATACAGTATACTAACGCATATATATGGAATTTAGAAAGATGGTAAAAATAACCCTGTTTACGAGACAGCAAAAGAGACACTGATGTATAGAAGAGACTTTTGGACTCTGGGACTGGGAGAGGGAGGGATGATTTGGGAGAATAGCATTGAATATGTATAATATCATATCTGAAACGAGTCGCCAGTCCAGGTATGATGCCCGATAACGGATGCCTGGGGCTGGTGCACTGGGACGACCCGGAGGGATGGTGTGGGGAGGGAGGGGGGAGGAGGGTTCAGGATGGGGAGCACGTATATACTGGTGGCGGATCCATCTCGATGTATGGCAAAAGCAATACAATATTGTAAAGTTAAGCAAAATAAAATTTAATTAAAAAATAATTATGATGAGAAACAGGGATTATTCTGAACACTGGGTGTTATGGATAAAAATACATAACATAGCAAATCAACTGCTCATTAATGAGTTAAGTACACACTGATCAGAGTTTTGGACTCTTCATGAATTCTCGATTCCCTGAGAGCTGGAGTGTGTGATAATATAGAAACAGAATTTTTTGTTTGTACTTATAAATTAAAATCAGACTTGCTTTCTCAATATGAACTAAGAGATTTTTGTAACTTGTAAGATGGTCAAGGGAGACTGAAAGTCAAACTGTCAGTGAAGCTGCCAATGGTAAGTACAACTGCGATCTCCAAGCATTCTCTCCTCTGGTGTCCACACTCTGCATAGTCTGTAAACTTGTGAATATGACAAATATAGATGCTGTGTTTAGACTATATTATATGGCACAGGCTAAGTTAAGAAATGGAGATGACTCAAGTGGGCATTACCTAATCACACAAGCCCTTCACATGTAGTCTTCTCCAGTTGGTGGCAGAAGAAGTAATCAGAGAGAGTAGAAACTGAAGAAAGAAACAGTGCACCACGGCTGTTGAAGAGGTAGGGGGTTCCCCAGGGTCTCCATGTGAGTACCAAGCCCACGTGACCTTGTTTTCGGCTATGGTACACCGAGCAGATACCCATGGACCCTGAGTGGGAATCTGACCTGAGGAACAATAAGCTATTAGATGTGTGTTTCAACTTGCTGGGCTCAGTGTAACTTGTTTTACTACGACAGAAAATATAAAGCCCACTTTTAGAAAATGGATGGACTGTATAGCTTGTAGAGCTGTATCACCCACTAGAATCTAGTCTTATTTTATGATAAGAAGCACAGGAACCATGGGGTCAAAAGTGGGGTGGCTAGGCATCATTCTGGAAGAAAGGAATCAGGAAGGATATATTCTAGGACACATTACTGCAAGCTTTTTCTGAAACATCTGCTTGTCATCCTTGAAGGAGTCCCTCAAGAAGAAGGCAATGGCTTCCCTTTCACAGGCTTCATGAACCTCCAGCAGCTCCCGGAGTGTATCTGTGGGGAGGCTCAGTCGCTGGGTCATCTATTCACTGTAGTGATCAGCTGCCTTCTGCACAGCTGCTGAGTTCGCACGCTCAGCCAGAGTTGTTACTGTGTCTCCAAACAGGGAACTCCTCCACTGTTGATGGCATCTATGTAGGCCTCCACCAGAGTCCCCAACACTGAAAGATACATAATATTGATGAAATGGGAGAGAATTCTCACCTGCTTTTTCATTTATTTTTAAAATTTTTATTTTTTAACTTTACAATATTGTATCGGTTTTGCCATATATCAACATGAATTTGTCACAGGTATACACGTGTTCCCCATCCTGAACCTTCCTCCCAACTCCCTCCCCACACCATCCCTCTGGGTTATCCCAGTGAACCAGCCCCAAGCATCCAGTATCAGGCATCGAACCTGGACTGGCGACTCGTTTCATATATGATATTATACATGTTCCAATGCCATTCCTCCAAATCATCCCACCCTCTCTCTCCCACAGAGTCCAAAAGACTGTTCTATATATCAGTGTCTCTTTTGCTGTCTCGCATACAGGATTGTCGGTACCATCTTTCTAAATTCCAAATATATGCGTTTGTATACTGTATTGGTGTTTTTCTTTCTGGCTTACTTCACTCTGTATAATAGGCTCCAGTTCCATCCACCTCATTAGACCTGATTCAAATGTATTCTTTTTAATGGCTGAGTAATACTCAATTGTGGATATGTACCACAGCTTTCTTATCCATTCATCTGCTGATGAACATCTAGGTTGCTTCCATGTCCTGGCTATTATAAACAGTGCTGCTATGAACATTGGGGTACACGTGTCTCTTTCAATTCTGGTTTCCTTGGTGTGTATACCCAGCGTGGGATTTCTGGGTCATAAGGCAGTTCTATTCCCAGTTTTTTGAGGAATCTCCATACTGTTCTCCATAGTGGCTGTACTAGTTTGCATTCCCACCAACAGTGTATGAGGGTTCCCTTTTCTCCACACCCTCTCCAGCATTTATTGCTTGTGGACTTTTGGATCACAGCCATTCTGACTGGCGTGAAATGGTACCTCATAGTGGTTTTGATTTGCATTTCTCTGATAATGAGTGATGTTGAGCATCTTGTCATGTGTTTGTTAGCCATCTGTATGTCCTCTTTGGAGAAATGCCTATTTAGTTCTTTGGCCTATTTTTTGATTGGGTCATTTAGTTTTCTGGAATTGAGCTGTAGGAGTTGCTTGTATATTTTTGAGATTAGTTGTTTGTCTGTTGCTTCATTTGCTATTATTTTCTCTCATTCTGAAGGCTGTCTTTTCACCTTGCTTAGAGTTTCCTTTGTTGTGCAGAAGCTTTTAAGTTTAATGAGGTCCCATTTGTTTATTTTTGCTTTTATTTCTGATATTCTGGGAGGTGGGTCATAGAGGATCCTGCTGTGATGTTGTCGCAGAGTGTTTTGCTTATATTCTCCTGTAGGAGTTTTATAGTTTCTGGTCTTACATTTAGACCTTTAATCCATTTTGAGTTTATTTTTGTGTGTGGTGTTAGAAAGTGCTCTAGTTTCATTCTTTTACAAGTGTTTGACCAGTTTTCCCAGCACCACTTGTTAAAGAGATTGTCTTTAATCCATTACACATTCTTGCCTCCTTTGTCAAAGATAAGGTGTCCATAGGTGCGTGGGTTTATCTCTGGGCTTTCTATTTTGTTCCATTGATCTATATTTCTGTCTTTGTGCCAGTACCATACTGTCTTGATGACTGTGGCTTTGTAGTAGAGCCTGAAGTCAGGCAGGTTGATTCCTCCCGTTCCGTTCTTCTTTCTCAAGATAGCTTTGGCTATTCGAGGTTTTTTGTATTCCCAAACAAACTGTGAAATTATGTGTTCTAGCTCTGTGAAGAATACCGTTGGTAGCTTGATAGGGATTGCATTGAATCTATAGATTACTTTGGGTAGTATACTCATTTTCACTATACAGATTCTTCGAATCCATGATCATGGTATATTTCTCCATCTATTAGTGTCCTCTTTGATTTCTTTCACCAGTGTTTTATAGTTTTCTATATATAGGTCTTTAGTTTCTTTAGGTAGATATATTCCTAAGTATTTTATTCTTTTTGTTGCAATGGTGAATGAAACTGTTTCCTTAATTTCGGTTTCTATTTTCTCGTTATTAGTGTACAGGAATGCAAGGGATTTCTGTGTGTTAATTTTATATCCTGCAACTTTACTATATTCATTGATTAGCTCTAGTAATTTTCTGGTGGAGTCTTTCAGGTTTTCTACATAGAGGATCATGTCATCTGCAAACAGTGAGAGTTTTACTTCTTCTTTCCCAATTTGGGTTCCTTTTGTTTCTTTTTCTGCTCTGATTGCTGTGGCCACAACTTCCAAAACTATGTTGAATAGTAATGGTGAAAGTGGGCACCCTTGTCTTGTTCCTGACTTTAGGGGAAATGCTTTCAATTTTTCACCATTTGGATAATGTTTGCTGTGAGTTTGTCATACATAGCTTTTATTATGTTGAGCTATGTTCTTTCTTTTTATTTATTTATTTATTTATTTTTTGCAGGGGAAAATGGACAAAGGAAAGGATCAATGAGGGTGGGAGGGAAATGGGAAGAAAGAAGGGGAGTGATGGTGGGGAGGAGTATATGTAATTTCTTAACCAATGGCTTTCTGTTTTTAATCACAAAGAACATTTAAAAAAAATCATGTTGAATTCATCCTATATTAGGAGGTTTGTTCTCGAAATGAAAAGTTCAGGAAACAAAAAGTCCAGTTTGGGTGTCCTCATCTTTAGGCACATCTTGGTATTTTGTATTGGTAAGTCTATCTTTACCACAATATATTATTTAGGACAGGATCACATTTGTCACCTCTTCCTCCCTACTACCCAAAGTGGTACCAAACCCATAAAATAGTCAATAAACCTTTACAGAGTGAACAAATAAGTCTTTTTTTTTTTTTAAACTCTCCTGAGTGAACTGAATTTTTTGAGGCTCATAAGTAAATATGTTTTGCTCTTTACTTTGTCTATTACAGCCAGATTATATGAGTGGGGTATTAAAGTCTCCCACTATTATTGTATTGCTGCATATTTCTTCTATCATATTAATTAATGTTTGTCTTAGATATATCAATGCTCCAATGTTGGGTGCATATATATTTATAATTGTTATAACTTCTTTTTGGATTGTTCCTTTAAGTCGTTATGTGTCCTTTTCAAGATCTTTAAAGTCAATTTTATCTGATATAAGTATTGCTACTCCTGTTTTCTTATAGTCCATATTTGCATAGAAAATCTTTTTCCAGCCCTTCATTTTCAGTCAGTATATATCCCGTATTTTAAGGTGGTTCTCTTGTAGACAACATATATAGGGGTCTAGTTTTTGTATCCATTTGACCCATTTTAGTCTTTTGGTTGTCTCTTGTAGACAATGTAGGGGTCTTGTTTTTTTTTCGATTCGGCCAGTCTTTGTTGATTAGGGCATTCAGCCCATAAACGTTTAAAGCAATTATTAATAAATAAGATTTACTTTATTGTTTTGGGTTCGAATTTATACACCCTTATAGTGATTCCTTTCTAGAGAATGTCCTTTAGTTTTTGTTGGAGAAATGGTTTAGTGGTGCAAAATTCTCTCAACTTTTGCTTATCTGTGAAGCTTTTGATTTCTCCTTCATATTTGAATGAGATCCTTGCTGGATACAATAATCTAGGCTGTAAGTTATTTTCTTTCATCACTTTAATTACGTCTTGCCATTCCCTCCTGGCTTGGAGAGTTTCCATTGAAAGATCAGCTGTTATCCTTATGGGAATTCCCTTGTGAGTTATTGGATGTTTTTCCCTTGCTGCTTTTAATATTTGTTCTTTATATTTAATCTTTGTTAATTTGATTAATATGTGTCTTGGGGTGTTTCGCCTTGGGTTTATCCTGTTAGGGACTCTCTGGATTTCTTGAACTTGAGTGGTAATTTCCTTCTCCATTTTAGGGAAGTTTTCAACTATTATCTCCTCAAGTATTTCCTCATGATCTTTCTTTTTATCTTCTTCTTCTGGAACTCCTATGATTCGAATGTTGTAGCGTTTGATGTTATCCTGGAGGTTTCTGAAATTGTCCTCATTTCTTTTGATACGTTTTTCTTTTTTCTCGTCTGATTCATTTATTTCTAGGATTCTATCTTCTAATTCACTAATCCTATCTTCTGCCTCTGTTATTCTACTATTTGTTGCCTCCAGGGTGTTTTGGATCTCATTTAGTGCATTATTCATTATGTGTTGACTTTTTTTAATTTCTTCTAGGTCCTTGTTAAACCTTTCTTGCATCTTCTCAATCCTTGTCTCCAGACTCTTGAACTGTGATTCTATTTTGATTTCGAGATTTTGAATTAATTTTGCTATCATTATTCGGAATTCTTTATCAGGTAGATTCCCTATCTCTTCCTCTTTGGTTTCGTTTGGTGGGCATCTATCCTGTTCCTTTAGCTGCTGGGTATTCTTTTGTCTCTTCATTTTGTTAAAATTGCCAAGTTTAGACTGTCCTTACTCTATTCTGGTAGTTTGTTGAATTCTCTTTATTGAGGCGGTTTACAGGTCTTTTCAATATCTGATCTCTGCCTTGTTACAGAGGGCGTGGAGATGAACACCCAAATCTAAACCGGCCAGGTTCAGGCACTCGAATAATCCTCAGAAGCACAGACTTGGTTGAGTCTGCATTTTATGCCCTTCCCAGATCCAAGTAGCGCAGGTGATGAAATGTTCCGCGAGCGCAGCTGCTGCGACTTATCGCTTCTCCGCCGCTCAGTTTTCTGGGTATACAAACAGCGCACTTTCTCAGGCAGATGTTGACCATCCAGAGCCCCAAGAAGCGTGAGTCAGCACAGAAACCTACTCACAGTTCCGTTAGACAGTGTCTCTCTAGGGCTGTGATTACCCACCTCTGGCCCTGGCTGCCTGTCACCGGAGTGGGACGGCCTGCAGCCGGCCAACTCTGTGCAGCCCTTTGTTCCGTAGGTAGTCCTGGTGGTGTCTTAAGTTAGGGCTGGCTTTTGATGTAGTAGATAACCGACAGTCTGGTTATTTCGCTCAGATAGCGCCCGAGATAGCCAGGCCAAATCCTTTCTCAAAGCAATGCAGGCCTCGCTGCTCCTCCTAGCCCAGCCCCCGCTTGCCAATAGCAAATGCTGGTGTCCGCGCCACTTCTCCACAAAAGGAGTTACCGCAGGGCTCGTTTTCTTGTTTTGAAGAAAATGAGTTGTCTTTCTAAGTGCCTGATGTCCTCTGCCGGCATTCAGAAGTTGTTTTATCAAATTTATTCAGCATTCAAATGTTCTTTTAATGGATTTGTGGAGGAGAAAGTATTCTCCCCGTCTTACTTGTCCGCCATCTTAGCTCCTCCAGCTATGTTCTTTCTATTCCTGCTTTCTGGAGAGTTTTTTTTTTATCATAAATGGATATTTAATTTTGCCCAAGCCTTTCTCTGCATCAATTGAAATAATCATATGGTTTTTATTTTTCAATTTGTTAATATGGTATATTACATTGATTGATTTGCAAATATTGAAGAATCCTTGCATCCCTGGGATAAAGCCCAGGTCATGGTGTATGACCTTTTTAATGGGTTGTTGGATTCTGATTGGTAGAATTTTGTTAAGGATTTTTTTGCATCTATGTTCATCAGTGATATTAACCTGTAGTTTTCTTTTTTTGTGGCATCTTTGTCAGGTTTTGGTATTAGGGTGATGGTGGCCTCATAGAATGAGTTTGGAAGTTTGCCTTCCTCTGCAATTTTCTGGAAGAGTTTGAATAGGATAGGTGTTAGCTCTTCTCTAAATGTTTGGTAGAATTCAGCTGTGAAGCTGTCTGGACCTGGGCTTTTGTTTGCTGGAAGATTTCTGATTACAATTTCAATTTCCATGCTTGTGATGGGTCTGTTAAGACTTTCTATTTCTTCCTGGTCTGCTTTTGGAAAGTTGTACTTTTTTAAGAATTTGTCCATTTCTTCCACGTTGTCCATTTTATTGGCATATGATTGCTGATCTTAGTCTCTTATGATCCTTTGTATTTCTGTGTTGTCTGTTGTGATCTCTCCATTTTCATTTCTAATTTTATTGATTTGATTTTTCTCCCTTTGTTTCTTGATGAGTCTGGCCAGTGGTTTGTCAATTTTATTTACCCTTTCAAAGAACCAGCTTTTGGCTTTGTTGATTTTTGCTATGGTCTCTTTTGTTTCTTTTGCATTTATTTCTGCCCTAAGTTTTAATATTTCTTTCCTTCTACTAACCCTGGGGTTCTTCATTTCTTCTTTTTCTAGTTGCTTTAGGTGTAGAGTTAGGTTATTTACTTGACTTTTTTCTTATTTCTTGAGGTATGCCTGTATTGCTATGAACTTTCCCCTTAGGACTGCTTTTACAGTGTCCCACAGGTTTTGGGTTGTTGTGTTTTCATTTTCATTTGTTTCTATGCAAATTTTGATTTCTTTTTTGATGTCTTCTGTGATTTGTTCGTTATTCAGGAGTGTGTTGTTCAGCCTCCATATGTTGGAATTTTTAATAGTTTTTCTCCTGTAATTGAGATCTAATCTTACTGCATTGTGGTCAGAAAAGATGCTTGGAATGATTTCAATTTTTTTTTTTTTTTTTGAATTTACCAAGGCTAGATTTATGGCCCAGGATGTGATCTATCCTGGAGAAAGTTCCGTGTGTGCTTGAGAAAAAGGTGAAGTTCATTGTTTTGGGGTGCAGTGTCCTATAGATATCAATTAGGTCTAACTGGTCTATTGTATCACTTAAAGCTTGTGTTTCCTTTTTAATTTTCTGTTTAGTTGATCTATTCATAGGTGTGAGTGGGGTATTAAAGTCTCCCACTATTATTGTGTTATTGTTAATTTTCCCTTTCATTTGTTAGCATTTGTCTTACATATTGTGGTGCTCCTATGTTGGGTGCATATATATTTATAATTTTTATATCTTCTTCTTGGATTGATCCTTTGCTCATTACATAGTGACCTTCTTTGTCTCTTTTCACAGCCTTTGTTTTAAAGTCTATTTTATCTGATATGAGTATTGCTACTCCTGCTTTCTCTATTTGCATGGAAAATCTTTTTCCAGCCCTTCACTTTCAGTCGGTATGTGCCCCCTATTTGAGGTGGGTCTCTTGTAGACAACATATATAGGGGTCTTGTTTTTGTATCCATTCAGCCAGTCTTTGTCTTTTGGTGGGGCATTCAACCCATTTACATTTAAGGTAATTATTGATAAGTATGATCCCGTTGCCATTTACTTTATTGTTTTGGTTTTGAGTTTATACACCCTTTTTGTGTTTCCTGTCTAGAAAATATCTTTTAGTGTTTGTTGGAGAGCTGGTTTGGTGGTGCTGAATTCTCTCAGCTTTTGCTTGTCTGTAAAGCTTTTCATTTCTCCTTCATATTTGAATGAGATCCTTGCTGGGTACAGTAATCTGGGCTGTAGGTTATTTTCTTTCATCACTTTAAGTATGTCTTGCTAGTCCCTCCTGGCTTGAAGAGTTTCTATTGAAAGATCAGCTGTTATCCTAATGGGAATTCCCTTGTGTGATACTTGTTGTTTTTCCCTTGTTGTTTTTAATATTTGTTCTTTGTGTTTGATCTTTGTTAATTTGATTAATATGTGTCTTGGTGTGTTTCACCTTGGGTTTATCCTGTTTGGGACTCTCTAGGTTTTTTGGACTTGGGTGATTATTTCCTTCCCCATTTTAGGGAATTTTTCAACTATTACCTCCTCAAGTATTTTCTCATGGTCTTTCTTTTTGTCTTCTTCTTATGGGACTCCTATGATTCAAATATTGTAGCATTTAATATTGTCTTGGAGGTCTCTGAGATTGTCCTCATTTCTTCTAATTTGTTTTTCTTTTTTCCTCTCTGATTCATTTATTTCTACCATTCTATCTTCTACTTCACTAATCGTATCTTCTGCCCCTGTTGTTCTACTATTTGTTGCCTCCAGAGTGTTGTTGATCTCATTTATTGCATTATTCATTATATATTGACTCTTTTTTATTTCTTCTAGGTCCTTGTTAAATCTTTCTTGCATCTTCTCAATCCTTGTCTCCAGGCAATTTATCTGTGATTCCATTTTGATTTCAAGGTTTTGGATCATTTTCACTATCATTATTTGGAATTCTTTATCGGGTAGATTCCCTATCTCTTCCTCTTTTGTTTGGTTTGGTGGGCATTTATCCTGTTCCTTTACCTGCTGAGTATTCCTCTGTCTCTTCATCTTGTTTATATTGCAGAGTTTGGGGTGTCCTTTCTGTATTCTGGCAATTTGTGGAGTTCTCTTTACTGTGGAGTTTCCACACTGTGGGTGGGTTTGTACAGGTGGCTTGTCAAGGTTTCTTGGTTAGGGAAGCTTGTGTCGGTGTTCTGGTGGGTGGAGCTGGATTTCTTCTCTCAGGAGTGCAATGAAGTGTCCAGTAATGAGTTATGAGATGTCTATGGTTTTGTAGTAAGTTTGGGTAGCCTGTATATTAGAGCTCAGGGCTGTGTTCCTATGTTGCTGGAGAGTTTGTGTGGTATGTCTTGCTCTGGAACTTGTTGGCTCTTGTGTGGCCCTTGGTTTCAGTGTAGGTGTGGAGGTGTTTGATGAGCTCCTGTCAATTAATGTTCCCTGGAGTCAGGAGTTCCCTGGAGTCAGGGTTTGGACTTAAGCCTCCTGCTTCTGGTTTTCAGTCTTATTTTTACAGTAGTCTCAAAACTTCTCCTTCTATACAGCACTCTTGATAAAACATCTAGGTTAAAGATGAAAAGTTTCTCCACAGTGAGGGACACCCAGAGAGGTTCACGGAGTTTCATGGAGAAGAGAAGAGTGAGGAGGGAGTTAGAGGTGACCTGAATGAGATGAGGTGGAATCAATAGAGGAGAGAGCAGGCTAGCCAGTAATCACTTCCTTATGTGCACTCCACAACTGGACTGCTCAGAGATATTCACGGAGTTATACAGAGAAGAGAAGAGGGAGGAAGGAGACAAAGTTGGCCAGGAGGATAAAAGGGGGGAATGAAAAGGAGAGACAGATCTAGCCAGTAATCAGTTCCCTAAATGTTCTCCATTGTCTGGAACACACAGAAATTCAGAGTTGGGTAGAGTAGAGAGGGGTTAGGGAGGAGACACAAGCGACCTGGTGGAGAAAAAGGAGAGTCCAAAGTGGGAGACAGCAGTCAAGCCAGTAATCTCACTCCCAAGTAAAAATGAGTAGTGAATATTGGGTTCTTATAGGTACAAAATTGATAACAAATACCAAAAAGCAAAAACTAAAAATCTAGAGTAGAGTTTGGAATTTCAAAAATACAATGTTAAAGAAAAGGAAAAAAAAAAAAAAGAGAGAAAAGAAACAGAGTCACAAAAATTATAAAAAATATATATATGAAGTTTGCTTTTAAAAAATAGGGTCTTTTAATTTTTTTGCAAAGTAATAGTAGGCCATAAAAATGAAAATTAAAGGAGTAATAGAGGACTTAAAATTTTTAAAAATTTAAAAAAATAAAGAAAGAATGATCATAAAAATAGTAAAAAAAAAAATATCTAGGACTTTCTCTGGTGTTGTTGTGGGTATTGTGGGGTCAGTTCATTTTTGGCTAGTTTCTTGGTCCGGCTTATATTTTTCAAGATCTATAGGCCCCTTCCTATGTAGTCGGTACTAACGACAGGGTTTTAATCTATTGAACCTGTCACTTCCAAGGCAGTTCCTGCTTTTAGCTTCTTCTGTTTGCTAGTCTCTTCAGTGTGTGATTTCCGCCGTGACACAAAGGAGGCAGTGGTGGACATTTTTTTTTTTTTTTTTTTTTTAGGCTCATTTGTTCAGTCGCGCTGTGGGGAGGGAGGGACGCTGCAAACAAATAACACAGGCTGTGCTTGCAGTGCCTCAGCCACACTGGGCCTGCCCCTGCTCACAGCGTGGGTACCCTCCCTGCCCACACTGCTCAGGCTCTAGATAGCTCCCTGGGGAACCATCCGCAGCCTGCCCTGGGCTGCTTGCACCTCCCAGGTCTAAGCCGCTCAGGTTCAGGCACTTGGGTAGTTCTCAGAGGCACAGACTCAGTTAGGCCTGCGTTTTGTGCCCTTACCAGGTCCGAGCAGCTCAGGTGATGAGGCGTTTGGCAAGCATGGTTGCTGCAACTTACCACCTCCCCTGTCCCTGCCACTCAGTTTTCTAAGTGTACAACTGGCGCACCTTCTCAGGTGGATGTTGACCATCCAGAACCCCAAGAAGTCTTAGTTAGCAAAGAAGCCTGCTTACAGTTTGGTGGATAATGTCTCTCTGGGGCTGCAATTGCCCACTTCTGGCTCTGGCTGCCTGTCACCGGAGGGGGATGTTCTGCAGCCGGCTATCTCTGTTCAGTCCTTTGTTCTGTGTGTGGGCCTGGCAGTGTCTTAGGTTAGGCCTGGCTTTTCGTGTGGTAGTTATCCTACAGTCTGGTTTGCTAGCCCAAATCAGTTCACTCAGCTAGCGCTCGGGGCACTCAGGCCAGATCCTTCCTCTAAGCGATGCAGCCCGCGCCTTCCTTCCCAGCCCCCGCTTGCTAGTGGCGGGTACAGGCGTCTGCACTGCTTCTCCGCTGGGCGAGTTACCGTTGGGCTCATAATCTGTGGGTTTTAATTATTAATTTATTTTTCATCCCTGTTATGTTGCCCTCTGTGCTTCCAAGGCTTTCCACAGACTTGGCAGTGAGAGTGTTTCCTGGTGTTTGGAAGCTTCTTTCTTTTTAAGATTCCCTTCCCAGGATGGAGCTCCATCCCTCCCTCTTTTGTCTCTTTTTTTGTCTTTTATATTTTTTCCTACCTCCTTTCAAAGACAATGGGCTGCTTTTCTCGGTGCCTGATGTCCTCTGCCGGCATTCAGAAGTTGTTTTGTGGAATTTACTTGGCGTTTAAATGTTCCTTTGATGAATTTGTGAAGGAGAAAGTGGTGTCCCCATCCTGTACCTCCGCCATCTTAGCTCCTCCCTGCTTTTTTAAAACAGCTTTTCAGATCGGCATTCTAGAAATCATTAAAATTTTTTGAAGTTAAAGATTTCTTTTCTTCTATTTATCCTTCTCCTCATTTTCTTCATTCTTGTATCCTCATCCTTTTTCTTATATGAATCCACTTTTTTTTTGAATATCATCACTGTATCTCCTATGCACTCTTTTATGTTTCTCCAATTCATCACTTTACAATATTGAACAAATCATCTCAAACAATATGCTCAAGGGTCTCCCAGAACACTTTTCCCATTGTAATAAAATAAGAAGAACTTATGACACTTGTAAGTAATTTACATAATTTGGGGGCTCTATTTGTAAATTAAAACATCTTGATGAAAATGTCATCAGAATTTCAGGACAGTGACACAAAATATGAAAACAAGAAAGACTCATCTCAGAACAGGACACTGTGTGACTGCCCAGGTGGCATGTTCATGAGGCCAACCCTATATATAAGACGTATTTATATTTGTTTCTCAGTCTCTAGGTAAAACTATATGGACTCATGGACTACTATTTATTTTCTTCTTAGTGTAAATTCACAAAATACTTTGCATATCCTCACTCAAAACCACCGCATCAGACATCTCATCACCATGAAGATTTCTATCTTTAACTTATATCATTATTGTAATAGTTTCAAGAGATTTGATAGACTGCAGAAAAAACCCATGTACATAGGCTTCTTTTAGTGAAGAAACATACATTTCCATGTGTGGCATGAGCATCCATTTTCCAAGTTACATGGAGAAGAAAATACAATTACTGAGAATCCCAGAGTGCAATCACAAGTTCATCACACACACTGAATCACAGAGACACATGCTCTAGTGCAAGAGACTCACCTCCCCACTTGACAGTGATTCCTTCTCTTAGGGTCTTGGGTTTTTTCATGGGTAAAGATATATGAACAGAAATCCTTTGATTCCTTCTGGAAATTCTCGTCCAATTGTTTATCTAGCACTTCCTCAATATGGAGAATTAGTTTTTGTCACTTGAAGGCCAGTCAAAAGCAAAGCATTTTCTTTTTGGAAAAAAACTTCCTGATATTCTCTCTGGGCATGCTAGAGTTCTGAACTCTGGGATCCTCGCCAATAGTAGTGAGAAACAAGCAATCGTGGAAGGGACAAATTTCAGGTGAGAGGGCTCAAGTGTTTCATTTCTGGGATCTTTGCATTTTGGTATCTCCTGTGTCTATAAATATTTACTAATCAAATCATGCAAGACTATCTTATGCTAATCTACTCAGGAAATGTAAAATGCCTTCCCTATGTTTTTTTCCCCCTGCACAGAGCTGAGAGTGAAGGAGGGCTTCCCAAGTGGTTCAGTGGTAAACAATCTGCCTCCCAATGCAGAAGACCAGAGTGTGATCCCTGGGTCTGGAAGATCCCCAGGAGAGGGAAATGGCAACCCACTCCAGTTTTCTTGCCTGGGAAAATCCCATGAAAAGAAGAACCTGGTGGGCTATAATCCATAGGGTCACAAAAGACTAGGACATGACTGAGTGACTAACAACAATAAGAGTGATGAAAGTACTTCTGAGGAGGCAGGGGAGGGATCATTCCAAGTGAAGAAACTTCTGATTATTTTCCTTAATATTCCATGCTGTGTAGTGAATCAACTACTTATTAGATGTTGTCTGAGCAATAGATTTATCCAAGAAATTGTCAGAAATATTTTTCTGATATTACAGTTCGCATGTCAGAAATGACATATGTGCTCTAAAGTAATGTAATCATAAAAATAAAGATATTTATGATATTGCTGGGAAGATAACCTATGGAGACAAATGATTCTCAGGACATAAAGAAAAGCTTTATAAATCAGGGTAAAAGTGTACACATACTATCAAGAGATCACTTTAGCATATACCATCCCATAGTAAAGATAGCCTAAGTAAAACTTGGAGACCTCATCCATCTCCTGTATCATTTTATTATGACTTACAGGGTAATAGAAGATGGTTCTGGGCATATCTATCAGTAAGTAGTTATTTACAGAGTGAATAAATGATTAAATATGCAAAATTAATAATGCTTTTTAGATCAGATCAGATCAGATCAGTCGCTCAGTCGTGTCTGACTCTTTGCAACCCCATGAATTGCAGCACGCCAGGCCTCCCTGTTCATCACCAACTTCCGGATTTCACCCAGACTCACGTCCATCGAGTCAGTGATGCCATCCAGCCACTCATCTTCTATCATCCCCTTCTCCTCTTGCCCCCAATCCCTCCCAGCATCAGAGTCTTTACCAATGAGTCAACTCTTCGCATGCGGTGGCCAAAGTACTGGAGTTTCAGCTTTAGCATCATTCCTTCCAAAGAAATCCCAGGGCTGATCTCCTTCAGAATGGATTGGTTGGATCTCCTTGCAGTCCAAGGGACTCTCAAGAGTCTTCTCTAACACCACAGCTCAAAAGCATCAATCTTCGGTGCTCAGCCTTCTTCACAGTCCACTCTCACATCCATACATGACCACAGGAAAAACCATAGCCTTGACTAGACGAACCTTTGTTGGCAAAGTAATCTCTGCTTTTGAATATGCTATCTAGGTTGGTCATAACTTTCCTTCCAAGGAGTAAGCGTCTTTTAATTTCCTGGCTGCAGTCACCATCTGCAGTGATTTTGGAGCCCAGAAAAATAAAGTCTGACACTGTTTCCACTGTTTCCCCATCTATTTCCCATGAACTGGTGTGACCAGATGCCATGATGTTCATTTTCTGAATGTTGAGCTTTAAGCCAACTTTTCACTCTCTACTTTCATCAAAAGGCTTTTGAGTTCCTCTTCACTTTCTGCCATAAGGGTGGTGTCATCTGCATATCTGAGGTTATTAATATTTCTCCCAGCCATCTTGATTCCAGCTTGTGTTTCTTCCAGTCCAGCGTTTCTCATGATGTACTCTGCATATAAGTTAAATAAACAGGGTGACAATATACAGCCTTGATGAACTCCTTTTCCTATTTGGAACCAGTCTGTTGTTCCATGTCCAGTTCTAACTATTGCTTCCTGACCTGCATATAGGTTTCTCAAGAGGCAGATCAAGTGGTCTGGATTCCCATCTCTTGAAGAATTTTCCACAGTTTATTGTGATCCACAAAGTCAAAGGCTTTGGCATAGTCAATAAAGCAGAAATAGATGTTTTTCTGGAACTCTCTTGTTTTTTCCATGATCCAGTGGATATTGACAATTTGATCTCTGGTTCCTCTGCCTTTTCTAAAACCAGCTTGAACATCAGTAAGTTCACGGCTCACATATTGCTGAAGCCTGGCTTGGAGAATTTTGAGCATTACTTTACTAGCGTGTGAGATGAGTGCAGTTGTGCGGTAGTTTGGGCATTCTCTGGCATTGCCTTTCTTTGGGGTGGAATGAAAACTGACCTTTTCCAGTCCTGTGGCCACTGCTGAGTTTTCCAAATTTGCTGGCATATTGAGTGCAGCACTTTCACAGCATCATCTTTCAGGATTTGGAATAGCTCAACTGGAATTCCATCACTTCCATTAGCTTTGTTCGTAGTGATGCTTTCTAAGGCCCACTTGAATTCACATTCCAGGTACCAGCAATTATTCTCTGCTAAAAAAAATTCTGAGTAACTAGCTTTTTATTTTAACATGACATGCACTTTGTAAGTTCAAGAATCAAGAGTGTGATGTTATGGAAAGAGCATTTAGGCACCAGACAGTCTCACTGGAAGGACATAGGAATTTGTTTCCCCTGAACTCTTTAATGTATAAGCAGCCTGTCTATTAAGGAGTTATCTGTGTAGGCTAGTAACATATATTGTGTGAAATGTATGTCAAAAATTAGTCCTTTTGTTTACCTTACGATTCCATTTATCTTATTGATAGATTATCTTACTCAACTAGGAGAGGAGAAGCACTCAATATATAATACACATATATCAGCCTTTCTTTTTCTTATTATCCATTTCTCTAATGTTGGATTCTAAACTTCCTCTGTGAGCTTATGCTCTGGTCACTGGGGTTTCCAAGTAGCAGCAACGATAAAGCCACAACTACATTTCATTCACCAAACACCTTTAGCATGGCCTCAATCCAGCCCCAAATCAAGATCGACATCGAGCACTGAATGTCAGGGCTCTTTTTTAAAATTAATTAATTAATTTTACTTTACAATATTGTATTGGTTTTGCCATACATGGACTTGAATCTGCCACGAGTGTACATGTGTTCCCCATCCTGAATCCCCCTCTCTCTTCCCTCCCCATCCCATCCCTCTGGGTCGTCCCAGTGCACCAGCCCCGAGCACCCAGAATCATGCATCAAACCTGGACTGGCGATCTATTTCACATATGATATTTTATATGTTTCAATGCCATTCTCCCATATCATCCCACCCTCACTCTCTCCCACAGAGTCCAAAAGACTGTTCACGACATCTGTGTCTCTTTTGCTGTCTCACCTACAGGGTTATCCTTACCATCTTTCTAAATTCCATATATATGCGTTAGTATACTGTATTAGTGTTTTTCTTTCTGGCTTACTTCATTCTGTATAATAGGCTCCAGTTTCATCTACTTCATTAGAACTGATTCAAATGTATTCTTTTTAATGGCTGAGTAATATTCCATTGTGGTTATGTACCACAGCTTTCTTATCCATTCATCTGCTGATGGACGTCTAGGTTGCTTCCATGTCCTGGCTATTATAAACAGTGCTGCGATGAACATTGGGGTACACGTGTCTCTTTCAATTCTGGTTTCCTTGGTGTGTATGCCCAGCAGTGGGATTGCTGGGTCATAAGGCAGTTCTGTTTCCAGTTTTTTAAGGAATCTCCATACTGTTCTCCATAGTGGCTGTACTAGTTTGCATTCCCACCAACAGTGTTAAAGGGCACCCTCTCCAGCATTTATTGCTTGTAGACTTTTGGATCACAGCCATTCTGACTGGCGTGAAATGGTACCTCATAGTGGTTTTGATTTGCATTTCTCTGATAACGAGTGATGTTGAGCATCTTTTCATGTGTTAGTTAGCCATCTGTATGTCTTCTTTGGAGAAATGTCTATTTAGTTCTTTGGCCCATTTTTTGATTGGGTCATTTATTTTTCTGAAATTGAGCTGCAGGAGTTGCTTGTATGTTTTTGAGATTAATTCTTTATCAGTTGCTTCATTTGCTATTATTTTATCCCATTCTGAAGGCTGTCTTTTCACCTTGCTTAGAGTTTCCTTTGTTGTGCAGAAGCTTTTAAGTTTAATTAGGTCCCATTTGTTTATTTTTGCTTTTATTTCCAATATTCTGGGAGGTGAGTCATAGAGGATCCTGCTGTGAGTTATGTTGGAGAGTGTTTTGCCTATGTTCTCGTCTAGGAATTTTATAGTTTCTGGTCTTATGTTTAGATCTTTAATCCAATTTGAGTTTATTTTTGTGTATGGTGTTAAAAAGTGTTCTAGTTTCATTCTTTTACAAGTGGTTGACCAGTTTTCCCAGCACCACTTGTTAAAGAGATTGTCTTTAATCCATTGCACATTCTTGCCTCCTTTGTAAAAGATAAGGTGTCCATAGGTGCGTGGGTTTATCTCTGGGCTTTCTATTTTGTTCCATTGATCTATATTTCTGTCTTTGTGCCAGTATCATACTGTCTTGATGACTGTGGCTTTGTAGTAGAGCCTGAAGTCAGGCAGGTTGATTTCTCCAGTTTCATTCTTCATTCTCAAGATTGCTTTGGCTATTCGAGGTTTTTTATATTCCCATAAAAACTGTGAAATTATTTGTTCTAGTTCTCTGAAAAATACCGCTGGTAGCTTAATAGGGATTGCATTGAATCTATAGATTGCTTTGGGTAGTATACTCATTTTCACTATACTGATTCTTCCAATCCATGAACACAGTATATTTCTCCATCTATTTGTGTCCTCTTTGATTTCTTTCACCAGTTTTTTATAGTTTTCTATGTATAGGTCTTTAGTTTCTTTAGGTAGATATATTTCTAAGTATTTTATTCTTTTTGTTGCAATGGTGAATGGAATTGTTTCCTTAATTTCTGTTTCTGTTTTCTCACTGTTAGTGTATAGGTATTCAAGGGATTTCTGCATGTTAATTTTATATCCTGCAACTGTACTCTATTCATTGATTAGCTCTAGTAATTTTCTGGTGGAGTCTTTAGGGTTTTCTATGTAGAAGATCATGTCATCTGCAAACAGTGAGAGTTTTGCTTCTTCTTTTCCAATCTGGATTCCTTTATTTCTTTTTGTGCTCTGATTGCTGTGGCCAAAACTTCCAAAACAATGTAGAAGAGTAGTGGTGAGAGTGGGCACCCTTGTCTTGTTCCTGACTTTAGGGGAAATGCTTTCAATTTTTCACCATTGAGGATAGTGTTTGCTGAGAGTTTGCCATATATGGCTCTTGATCCCACTTCCTACTGAGCTTTCTACCACCTTGTTCCTGCAAATTGATACCTGGAGTCAACTTCAAGGCATTCTCCAGTTACTCATCTTCAGTGATGGGATTCCCATCTAACTCCATCTGCAGTATGAAATCCCACAAAGTCCAGATGAAGTCTCCAAAGAAACTCACAAATTTGGTTGAGTCTGCTCTTCATCAGAGCTGGGAGATGATTTGCTTCTGATCAGCTCTGTTAATTCAGTCACATAGCTGGGATCTTAGCTAAGGAATAAATAGCACTCTCCAACACAATTTCCAGATCTCACCCCAAAACAAGTTTTATGAATATTCCCTTTTGCCCCATTTTACTATCTCATCTGGCAACAGAATGAAGTCATGGAAAAGAAGAAACATTGTCAGTTGCTATTCTTATGAAGTCAATGAGATGTACTCATTCAGTTCTGGAAGGATACTGCAGCTGTTCTAGGGCGTGGTGGTTGATGGTGTTCATCCTGTTGTAGACAAAGCTGCTGCTCAGGAGCTTGGCCAGGGCAAAAATCCATGAGTCATTCTTGGAGTTCCCCTAGAAACTACATTACAGCGTGAGGATGCTACTTCTTATGCTCTCATTCAGTTGTTCATTTACTATAACAGCTGTACTATAACTCAATAGTGAGACAAATAACAAATTTTCAAGACAATGCTAAATGCAAACCTTTCTGGTGAAGATATTGACCCCTCTAAGCACTTGAGTATGATTAGCTACTAACAGAAATGAATGATGTCCTATATGTGCTTAAAATGTTTAGTACAGTGCCTGGAACATAGAAGTTGTGGGACAGTAAGTGGGTGTTGATTGCCTTTCTAACGTTTTCCTAATATATCATGGTGTATATTAAGAACACAAGTGATATTCAGTTAAATTGATCAACTACAAACTGTGCATCTAACTAACAGGAGACACTTATTTGCTTGCTTGGATATAAAGGTTCATATTATACTCCTTGCCTTAGAGAGAGGGCATTGAAGAGTTGCAGGCATACCTGGAAACGTAATCTTATTGGAGACTTTTATGTGCATCCAAGATGATAAGTTGCCAGGCATGGAATCAAGTATTATATTATAAATGGCAAAGGTCAGTAAGTAAGTGTTAGTTGCTTAGACGTGTCAATTCTATGCGACCCCATGGACTGTAGCCTGTGAGGCTTCTCTGTCCATGGAATTCTCCAGGCAGGAATATTGGAGTGGGTAGCCATTCTCTTCTCCAGGGAATCTTCTGGACCCAGGGATTGAATTTGGGTCTCCGGCACTGCAGGCAGATTCTTTACTGTCTGAGATACCAGGAAAACCCATATGCCCAAACCAAAAAAAAAAAAATACTCTGTGCATTCAGTGCAGTAGTGCTTATGTCTGATTGTAATGTGATAGTATTATGAAATAAAGAGCTGGAATTTAAAGAATTGACAGGAGATGGATTTCTGGGGTTATAGAAATCATGCAGGTGAAGGACCCACAGAAGCCATTCATAATTGCCAGAAAGTGTGCTCATGTAAAGGTATTACATGGTTATTTTATTTGACTGAAGTAGTGATTACCTGTGTGGTAGTAGATGATGAGGCTGAAAACAAAATTCAGGGCAAGTCATGAGTGACTTTGGAATAGAGTACACACACACACACACACACACACACACACAGTATCAGGGCTTCCCTCATAGCTCAGTCTGTAAAGAATCTGCTTGCAATGCAGGAGACCCAGTTCCTTTTCCTGGGTTGGGAAGATCCCTTGGAGAAGGAAATGGCACCCCACTCCAGTATTCTTGCCTGGAGAATTCCATGGACAGAGGAGCCTGGAAGGCTACAGTCCATGGGGTTCCAAGAGTTGGACACAACTTAGTGACTAAATCATCATATATATTTTATCAAAGAATTAATTCAAGGAAAGAGAAGTTGGCCTCATCATTCATAATAGGATTTGCAGTTTATAGGAACATGTCCTAATCATTGAATTGAGGTGGGAAATTGAAATGTAAGTGGAGTCTCAAGAGTAAAGAAGATTCCCTGCCTTACCTTCTCCACATCGCCCAGACCCTCAGTGTCCAGAAGGACCAGGGTGTGGTTCCCCCTTGGAGGGATGGTGCACACACAACATCCAGATGCCCTTGGTTTCAGACCTCACTGTGGAGCCCAGAGGGAAATGTACACAGAAAGACAAGAATGCAACACACAGTAAAAGCAATAGTCCAGACTGCTCAGGGGTTGCTTTGGGCGAACTTGTGTGCAGATGAATGCCTGCCTGGAAGGAAGATACTTCTATTTTAACAAGGACAGAAAATTCAACCTCTATACATATTCAGAAGCTTCTCAAGGAACACTTTGTTTCCTCCCTTCACCTCCTACCATTAAAGGCTCTAACTGTGTCACATTCTAGAAATAATGAAAACTGAATTAAACTTTCTATATTTATTTGACACGGAAGATCCCCCATATTGTCCATCCTTTGTGATGGATATTTACCAGTGAGAAGTATCAGCAGGAGACTAGAAGTCAGGCTCCTATTCCCCTTGCTTCCACCCTCATCAACCGTGGTGCCACAGTGTCTCTGTTCCTCTACCTTGGTCACATCTTTCATTTAGGACCATCCGTTGTCTCTGATCTTTGATAATTCTGGAATTCACACATTGCTTGCCTTGTCACTCTACACGAGTTATAAAAGCTACCTGGTCATTGTTCCTGCCACCTTCTGACTGCTCCATATCCTTCATTCAATCCCTCTGCTTTTGCCTTTAAACTTGTCCCTCCATCTCCACCTTTAAATGTCTTCAGTTACCCTTTAAGTGGATTATCTGTGTACTTCCAGCACCTAGACTATACATCAGTTCAGTTCAGTTGCTCAGTCGTGTCCGACTCTTTGCGACCCCATGACTCGCAGCATGCCAGGCCTCCCTGGCGTTCATCACCATCTCCTGGAATTCACTCAAACTCATGTCCATCGAGTCGGTGATGCCATCCAGCCACCTCATCCTCTGTCGTCCTTTTCCTCCTGCCCCCAATCCCTCCCAGCACCAGAGTCTTTTCCAATGAGTCAATTCTTCTCATCAGGTGGCCAAAATACTGGAGTCTCAGCTTTAGCATTAGTCCTTCCAATGAACACCCAGAACTGATGCTTACAATACTCTTGTTTTTTAAGCTCTTAACAATGTTGTGATAGTGTCAGGTAGACAGCAAAGGGACTCCGCCATACATATACATGTATCCATTCCCCCCCAAACTCCTCTCCCATACAGGCTGCCACATAACACTGAGCACAGTTCTGTGTGCTATACAGTAGGTCCTTGTTGGTTATCCATTTTAAATACAGCAGTGTGTATACGTCCATCCCAAACTCCCTATCTCTTCCCCATATCCTTCCCTGCTGGCATCCATAAGTTCATTCTCTATACAATACTCTTAAAACTATGCTGGTGCATAGCAAATTCTATATAAGTATCGCTTTACAAGTGAGTGTCTGAAGACAGGGAGGGTCATTTCTGAATGAAAGTGGAGGCTTTGGCCTGAAACAGTAACATTTCCCTCTCTAATTACAAGCAAGTGGGAGGACACAGACCAAGAGGAAGATGAGCAGGCTGGGGAGATCCAGTGGGAACAGCTGAGAGGCTGGACGGTGATGGGGGGAGAGTCAGGCTGGAGGAGCTCAGAGCTGCCCGGTGAAGTCCAAGTACAGATTCTGGAGTTGGGCTGCCAGAGTTCAAACCTGAAGGCTCATGTCACTTTTTTCTTTTGGGACCCTGAAAATGAACTTAACTCCATAAGCCACCATTTTCTTATCAATGTTGTAGGAAAAACGATAATTCCTACCTAGTTCATTACTGTACAGTTGATAACATATAGACTCTCTGAAATTTTAAAAAACTTTTCCTTCATTAACGTTCTGTTTCAAACGAACAAGTTAGACAATGTGTTATAATGTATCAGTGCTTTATGTAAGCTGCAAATTGCCAAGAACTGTAAGCTATCTAAAAATCCTTTTGTCAGAAAAAAAGCATGAATTTTTTAAACATAATGCCTCTCTAAAATTTGTTATTTTATTATTATTATTATTTTTAATCTGGAGTGGTTTGGGAGCAGAGTTGGGAGAATAAAATGATCTTTTACTTCTGTGTTATATGAGAATTAATAAAGGGATGCCACTCATATCGAGTCAGCTGGCCAGAAAGAAGAGCTCTCATGCAACATGTTTGGAGGTCAGTTATAAGAAGAACTGTCATTACAGACTCCAAGGGAAAATCTTAAACACAGGAGTCATCAGTGACAGTCCCCAGCAGGAAAAGATGTACATCGCGTCTCCTAGAAGAATTGACTCCTCAACAACTCAGCCAATGAGGACGAGTCATTGCCGTGAGCTCTTATTTTTTACCAACGGACTTGTTTTGAAAATAATCTTTCCCAACTCCAATTTTAATTGGAGGCTAATTACTTTACAATATTGTGGTGGATTTTGCCATACATTGCTATGAATCATCCATGGGTATACATGCGTTTCCTATCCTGAACCCCCTCCCACCTCCCTCCCCATCCCATCACTCAGGGTCATCCCAGTGAACTGGCCCTGAGAACCCTGTCTCATGCATCAAACCTGGACTGGCGATCTATTTCACATATGGGAATATACATGTTTCAGTGCTATTCTCTCAAATCATCCCACCCTCACCTTCTCCCACAGAATCCAAAAGTCTGTCCTTTACATCTGTGTCTCGTTTGCTGTCTCGCATATAGGGTCATCGTTACCATCTTTCTAAATTCCATATATATGCCTTAATATACTGTATTGATGTTTTCTTTCTGACTTACTTCACTCTGTATAATAGGCTCCAGTTTCACCTACTTCATTAGAACTGATTCAAATGCATTCTTTTTAATAGCTGAGTAATATTTCATTGTGTATATGTACCATGGCCTTCTTATCCATTCATCTGCTGATGGACATCTAGATTGCTTCCATGTCCTAGCTATTGTAAACAATGCTGCAATGAGCATTGGGGTACATGTGTCTCTTTCAATTCTTGTTTCCTCAGTGTATATGCCCAGCAGCGGGATTGCTGGGTCATATGGCAGTTCTATATCCAGTTTTTTAAGGAATCTCCACACTGTTCTCCATAGTGGCTGTGCTAGTTTGCATTCCCACCAGGAGTGTAAGAGGGTTCCTTTTTCTTCACACCCTCTCCAGCATTTATTGCTTGTAGACTTTTGCATAGCAGCCATTCTGACTGGCATGAGATGGTGAGAGCTGGACTGTGAAGAAGGCTGAGTGCAGAAGAATTGATGTTTTTGAACTGTGGTGTTGGAAAAGACTCTTGAGAGTCCCTTGGACTGCAGGGTGATCCAATCAGTCCATTTTGAAGGAGATCAGCCCTGGGATTTCTTTGGAAGGAATGATGCTAAAGCTGAAACTCCAGTATCTTGGTCACCTCATGCGAAGTGTTGACTCATTGGAAAAGACTGATGCTGGGAGGGATTGGGGGCAGGAGGAAAAGGGGACGGCAGAGGATGAGATGGCTGGATGGCATCACTGACTCGATGGATGTGAGGTTGAGTGAACTCCGGGAGTTGGTTATGGACAGGGAGGCCTGGCGTGACATGATTCATCGGGTCGCAAAGAGTCAGACACGACTGAGTGATTGAACTGATGTGAACAAGTCCTAAGGGCATATATGTGTCTTTACAGACCTTGTTTTCTTGGGAGCAGAATAAAAACACTATTGTTGTTATTCAGTCACTAAGTCGTGTCCAGTACTCTTGCCTGGAGAACTCCATGGACAGAGGAGTGTGGCAGGCTACAGTCCATAGGGTCTCAAAGAGTTGGATTTTCTATTTGCATTGCTAATGAGTTCTGACAATTCATCTGTAACACTAAAGAATTTCCTTAATAAATACATTCTGTGAGGACTGTGTAATACCCAGTCAACAGGCAAGAGACCCTCATGAGCACACCATACACAAGTCTAAGGAAGGGGAAAGGGATGTAGTAATGTCCAGAGAAGCTCACTCTTCCTGTACTAAGTACTGTGTGAAAAAATGGTTGCCTTGCTGTTTTCCTCCAGAATTGTTCAACAAGCACTTGTGTAGAACTTTGATTCCATCAGTAATTTAACAAACATTTATTAATTATAAAGTCTGGAAGAGGCCTGGAGCCTTAAGATGTGTAAACTTTATTCCAACAGACGACCACTTGGGACTGAACATCAGAGCAGTGCAGGTTCCTTTCCCTCTGCTTTAACAGTCCTTTCCCTCACTCCTGACCCCTTCCTTTCTCTAAGCCACGATCACTTCACGGCACAAATGCGTGTGCCTGTTTCTTGTTTGCATTACTTGTCACGTGTGTCGGGAGATCTGATAGGGAAACAGAACTCCTCGCTGCCCCCTCACCCCCTTTACCAGACCATCCAGACTTCCGGTGTTCAGGATATTCCTCTGATGACACCAGAGGGTCTTTGGGGACTGAACCAGCTGAAGGACTTATTCCAGAGACTTTGGTCAGAGAGGTGGCAATTGAGCATTAACCCTGAACCCTTCAGAAAGCAGAGTCATCCTATAGACACTGAAGTTTGTCAGCATGTGGGTGGCATGTTCAGTGAGAAATGGATCCTCCTCACATCAAAAGCACAGTTTTATTTCAATAGACATTCCTTGAACTGGTAACAGTTATGGTGACAATATGAATTTTGCCAATTACTGGCTCTTTTGTTTGCTATTTTAAACAATATGATTATTCTGTGAGCCAAATGTGGTGGCTTCATTGCTGGGCAAGTCTCCTGGGAGAGAAAATGGAGGAACTCAGAGCACATGGTTTATGCAGTCTCTCCCAGAGAAAAGTGGCAGGTTCACATGGGTGTGTGCGTACTTTCTGCCTGAATTCTTTCAGTACTAGTTCCTAAAATTATGCCCTTTATTTTGAGAACCCTAAGCAGCAATTAATGTAGTAAGGAAGTGGCAATTTGGGCCCCTGATGGGTGGAGGCTTATGTATTTATTCATGTGTATTGTTTGAACACCTGAAGCTTCAGTGGTGGTCTTTGTGGTGGGAGCTAAGTATACAGTGAAGATCATCTAGTAGACAGGATCATGAGGTGGTTGCTGCTAAGTTGCTTCAGTCGTGTCTGACTCTGTGTGACCCCGTAGATGGCAGCCCACCAGGCTCCCCCGTCCCTGGGATTCTCCAGGCAAGAACACTGGAGTGGGTTGCCATTTCCTTCTCCAAAGTATGAAAGTGAAAAGTGAAAGTGAAGTCGCTCAGTCATGTCTGACTCTTAGTGACCCCATGGACTGCAGCCTACCAGGCTCCTCCGTCCATGGGATTTTCCAGGTAAGAGTGCTGGAGTGGGGTGCCATTGCCTTCTCCGTGTGAAGTGGTAGAGGAGATAAAATGTAAGCAGGTCATTTCAATGTCGAAATTATATAAAAATCCTGTGCTCTGAGTGAAACATGGTACAATGGGGGCACAAAGAAGGGACACCACGCCCAGTGCATTTTAAGTACAAGGTCTAGCATTAGACAGCTGAGAAGAATTCTTAAATGTTGTGCTGAAATTGAAGAAAACCTCTTCTTTGAACACACTGTCTTCATAAGGTGTAGCAGGAATTTGGCAGTCATAACATTCTAACAGACTTTAGACCTAAAAATAACTTAGGGACTAGAAGTTCAAAGCCTTAATGACAACTACAGTATGATACACATCTGGTGCGTTCTGCTGCCTGTTCTAATAAGTAGATTCCTCCTGCGGAGTTGACTTTTATTTCTCAGAGTATTCAACACTTGCATCTTGTCATAAGAACTATTCCATCCCATGTATTATTATTTCTTATTTAATGCTAATAATTCTATTTATGTTTGAATAGGTGATAAATCATACAAAATATAAAGCCCACAGAAGAATATGTCAGATATCTATTGTCTCAAATATGCAGGTCCATTCCTATTTTGCTCATAGATACCAGTTTCTTTCGTATTTCCAGAGATAGAAGATAATATATTCATATATTGATTATGTTTTAAATCAGTAATGCAACTCACACACTTCCTGCATCTTTATTTATTTTTTTTTTTACTTATGATACATCTTGGAGACTCTCTTACATTACCACAAATAGATTTTCCCTTTTCACTTTAGTGATATAGAGCATTCCTGTGCAATTGTGTCTCAGGATTTACCTCACTAGCATGTGACAGGGGAACTTTAAAGAAGTTTCCAGTCTTTTGGAATTACAACAATCCTTCAATAAATGTACCACCATACATTCCCTATTCAGCTTGTGTACATAAATGTTTAAAATAAATCCCTAAGTGAGAACTTGCTGGATCAACAGTATTTGCATTTAAATTTTGGTATACATCTGTATCAATCTGCACTCTTCCTAGCAAATATCAGGCTGCCAATTTCCTGTAACCCTTGCCAGGCCAGTGTCCTGTCAAAAGTATACTTCTTGGCCCACTGAGAGGTGACACAGTTATCTCCTAATTATACTTTGCATACCTTTTATAATCAGCAAAGTTAAACATTTTAATTATCTTCTTATATGTTTGCTGCCAAGTCGCTTCAGTCGTGTCCGACTCTGTGCTACCCCACAGACAGAAGCCCACCAGGCTCCCCTGTCCCTGGGATTCTCCAGGCAAGAATACTGGAGTGGGTTGCCATTTCCTTCTCCACCGTATGAAAGTGGAAAGCGAAAGTGAAGTCGCTCAGTCGTGTCCGACTCTTAGCGACCCCATGGACTGGAGCCTACCAGGTTCCTCCGTCCATGGGATTTTCCAGGCAAAAGTACTGGGGTGGGGTGCCATTGCCTTCCCCGAATGTTTACCCATTTAAAAAATGTGGTTGTTGTCCTTTCCTTGCTGATTTATGAGGGCTTGTTAGATCGAGCCTAAAGAAACTCTCTCCGTGTCTATAACACAGGTGACTATCCCTTCTCTTTATGCTTTGCTTAAAACTTTGCTATGAATCAATCATTATCTTTTAACTCATTTTGCATTTCTTTAAATCAGCCAAGTCAATCAAAATTATTTAGATATTTGGATATCAGGCCCTGATTCTTTGGTAATAATTTCTTATTTTTAAACTTTTCTTGATTGAAACTACTGTGACATATACTTCAAGGTTTAGCCACCCTTACATGAAGTTTTTTTTTTTGATGTACTTAACAGGAATTGTTGGATCTGCAAGGAGATCCAACCAGTCCATTCTGAAGGAGATCAGCCCTGGGATTTCTTTGGAAGGAATGATGCTGAAGCTGAAACTCTAGTACTTTGGCCACCTCATGTGAAGAGTTGACTCATTGGAGAAGACTCTGATGCTGGGCAGGATTGGGAGCAGGAGGAAAAGGGGACGGCAGAGGATGAGATGGCTGGATGGCATCACTGACTCGATGGATGTGAGTCTGAGTGACCTCCGAGAGCTGGTGATGGACAGGGAGGCCTGGCGTGCTGCAGTTCATGGGGTCGCAAAGAGTCGGACATGACTGAGTGACTGATCTGATCTGATCTGATCTGAATAGGAATTGTCAGCTCATTTAACAACTCACTTGAGATCCATCATATCTATACACGGTTAAAAAATCTAGATCGTGAGGCCATTAACATAAGGCCAATTTGTGTCAGAAATCTTATATTTTCAAGGAGCTTATCATCTTTAGTTCTTTCAATTTCCTTTTGTAGTCGAAATATCTCTTCATGTAATTCATTGGCTTTCTTTTCAAATCCTTCAGCAAGCATTTCTTCTTGCATCTGTAAAAAGAAGACAGTGCCCTGTTGAAAATATCCAACTATCAGAATTTTATATCTAAGAACTACAGAAGCTCAGCACCTGTGTCTATTTCTATATGGCCTTAGATGCTTTTTGATAAGTTTGTCCAATATTTCTAAACGTTTGGATGTGGGTGGGTAGAAAGAGTATTCAGAGTTTATAGCTTCCCAGGATTGACCTATACCAGTGACCCCAACCTTTTAGGCACCAGGAACCAATTTCGTGGAAGACAATTTTTCCACAGACAGAGCAGGGGGGAATGGCTTCAGGATGATTCAAGCATATTGTATTTATGTGCACACTATTCCTCTTATATTATAAAGCAGAATCAGAAGGAGCCTTGAGCTTGTTTTCCTGCAACCAGATGGTTGCATCTGAGGGGATGGGAGACAGTGATGTCTGAAATGTGTTGCTTATGTCCAGTCTACTAGGCAATCTTATTTCAGTTGCTGTTACTGCAGAAAACCCTGCTTCATGAAGACAGGATGTTGAAATGGAAGTAGGCTTTTCAGTGCTTTTGTGGCAGCCTCAGGATATTTCACTTTGACGTTAATCTGGAAAGTATTTGACCTTTGAAGCTGTCTCAAACATACGGGATTTCATGCAAATTAATCCTGTTCTAGTACGGATAAAGTTGATTCATTTGGTTTATTCACAAATGGGTCTTGGATCCTTTCCTTTCCATTTTAGGGGTTTTTGTGTTTGGGAAGTGAGGTTCAAACTGCTTGGAAAGCCGAGATAGGTGTTCACACACCGGTTTGGAGAAAGAGGCCCTGGCCCTTTTTCAAAATCTCTGCTAATGTTTGAAACATGCCCCAAATCCCAGTGTTCACTCATCATCCGCATACTTACAGTTTGCCTTTGAATGCAGCCACTTTATCTGCTGACTTGAACACAGTTGTCATTCTCCCATGAAGCTGACAGATTGAGTTAGTTGAATATGTCACACAAGTAAGCAAGTTTGGGTCACAACCCATTCTGTGTCACTGAAATATGCTGCCAGTGCTGACTGTTTTTCTAAAAGGAATCTCTGGAGCAGCTCTCTTAACTCAAAAACTCTGGCCAGGGACCTACCTTTAGAAAGCTATCCCACTTTTGTGTATAAGAGGTGTGTGTGCTCTGCATCTGTTTCCTCACAGAGCTGGGCAAACAGACATGACTTAAGGGCAGATACTTTAATGTGGTTGACAATTTTAATCACATTGTGCACAATGTTGTTACGTTCAGGTGACATTTTTCATCTAGCCAGCATTTCTCTAAGGATAACACAGTGCGTAGACTCACATTCAGAAGCGAGCTCTTTGACCTGAACAGTGAATCGAGAAAGCCATTCAGTCATGGCAGCCACTCCGTCCATGCACATACCAACACAAATACCCGATTCACATTCAGAAGCGAGCTCTTTGACCTGAACAGTGAATCGAGAAAGCCATTCAGTCATGGCAGCCACTCCGTCCATGCACATACCAACACAAATACCCGATTCAGGTGTCCTGATTTGTAATCATTCAAAGATTTGAATAGTCCTGTGGTTGTGGTGTTGGTTGGCAACAAAACTGCACATAACATGTCCACATGCACATCCTCAGAAAAATAGATTCCTCAAAAACAAGATTGTTGCTTTGTTGTCAACATTCATAGACTTGTCAGCCTGGACTGCACACCACCATGACTCATTAACCTCTAACAATTGTGCCTCAATGTCCTCTGCTATTTCATCAATTCGTCTAGTTATAGTGCTAGCTGAAAGAGGAACACATGCCACCTTCTGAACTGCAGCCTCTCCTAAAAGTTCCTGGCAAATGTCCTTGGCAGTTGGCAGGATCAACTCTTCACCAACTCTTCTTAGCTCTAGCATGTGGTTAGCCACTAAGAATGATGCTTTCAGTGCTGACATGTTTGATGAAGTGGTGGTCTTCAATAACTGCTTCTGTTCTTCCTGTTCACAGTTTTTTTCTTTTGAAAAACTGCTAAAGTTTGTCCTTTAATACAGAGGGCTTGGTTTCTATGTGGCAAATCAGTTTTGAAGGTTTCATGGCTTCGATGTGTAGCTGATCACTACATAGTATGCAAAGTGGGTTGGAGAATGTGAACCACCTATTGCAATGGACCTGTATGTTAAGTAGGGCTTTTGGTATTTTCTTTTAAATGCAACTTTCATTTTGTTGGCAGTCTTAGAGTCTTCTGCGGTCTCATCATTGGGTCTTTCCCTCTTTTCAAAGAAGATCTCCAGTGACTTTTTTTTTTTTAACTTATTTTGGCTAGGCTTAGCTTGTGAGCTCACCAAAACTGTGATTAAGACAAGTGAGCAGTGTGGAAAAGAGGTGGGGACAGAAGCGGTAAATAAAATAATCAGTGGGCCATGTATGGACTAAAAAAAGTGTTGGATTCTTACTTGAACCCTGCCACCAGATGTACAATTGAAGTACATCAACTCACTTGCCAGTTTAGAACCTGCCACTAGATGCAGCTTAATTGTCACTTGCCACTCACTGATAGGGTTTTGGTATGAGTCTGCCAGCAATTGATTTATGATGGCTCTGTGCAGTCAAACCTCTCTGCTAATGGTAATCTGAATTTGCAGTCACTACCCAGCATCACTGCCTCAGCTCCAGCTCAGCTCCAGCTCAGATCATCAGGCATTAGATTCTCATAAGGAACATGCAACCTAGACCCTTTGCATGCACAGTTCATAGTAGGGTTCAGGCTCCTCTGAGAATAGGCAGAGTTCAGGCAGTAATGTGAGTGATGGAGAGTGGTTGTAAATACAGATGAGGCTTTGCTCACTTGCTCACCACTCACCTCCTGCTGTGTGGCCCAGTTGCTAATAGGCCACAGACTGCTACCAGTCTGTGCCTGTGGGCTGGGGACCCAAGCTCTGCACCATCTCCCTGGGCAGGGAGGATCTGTGCCTCAGTCAGGCCGTCAAGCTATACCAGTAATGTGTTCCAGCCCTAAGAATGCACTCTGGGAGGGAATGTAGGTGAATTCTGACTATTTCTCCGTTACCCTGAGATAAAATGACCACACTCATGTCACAAATAATGAGATCTGCTGACCCTTTTTAGGACACGATGATCAAACTCTAGGTTTGAACAAAGAATATATTTACTCTAGGTGTGTAAAATGAATCAGGCAGATCTTGAAACAAATGTAGCAAATTTTAGAGCTTTCAGCATCCCATATATCATACCAGATATACAATGTGATATCTTCAAGAGCAGATGGAACTATTCCCCGTCTCTGATGGTTGTACCAAAAATTTTAACGACTCTAACACTGAAGTCCTATTCATGTTGGGGCAAATGTGACACTATAATCACCACAAACAGCAGTTCAGGAGCCTGGGTCATGTTATTTTCCCTTCCAAACCCTAAAACTACAGAAGGTGCTGAGTATTACAGAGGTGAGTCTTTAGCACAATCCACATCTCTTTGATGTTTACATGAAACATATGTCTTTGGCGTTCTCTCTGGGATCTGACTTAAGGTTGAAGTTCTGTCCCTTTATTATTGAGAAACTAGCATTTTGTCCATCAGACTCTCAGTTCAGTTCAGTTCAGTCGCTCAATCATGTCCGACTCTTTGCGACCCCATGAACCACAGCACGCCAATTCCCAGAGTCCACCCAAACCCATGTCTACTGAGTCAGTGATGCCATACAACTATCTCGTCCTCTGTCATCCCCTTCTTCTCTTGCCCGCAATCTTTCCCAGCAACAGGGTATTTTACAATGAGTCAGTTCTTTGCATCAGGTGGCCAAAGTATTGGAGTTTCAGCTTCAACATCAGCCCTTTCAACGAACACCCAGGACTGATTTCCTTTAGGATGGACTGGTTGCTTCTCCTTGCAGTCCAAGGGACTCTCAAGAGTCTTCTCCAACACCACAGTTCAAAAGCAGCAATTCTTCGGCGCTCAGCTTTCTTTATAGTCCAACTTTCACATCCATACATAACCACTGGAAAAACCATAGCCTTGACTAGACAGACCTTTGTTGGCAATGTAATGTCTCTGCTTTTGAATATGCTATCTAGGTTGGTCATAACTTTCCTTCCAAGGAGTAAGCATCTTTTAATTTCATGGCTGCAATCACCATCTGCAGTGATTTTGGAGCTCCCCAAAATAAAGTCTGACACTGTTTCCACTGTTTCCCCATCTATTTCCCATGAAGTGATGGGACCAGATGCCATGATCTTTGTTTTCTGAATGTTGAGCTTTAAGCCAACTTCTTCATTCTCCTCTTTCACTTTCATTAAGAGGCTCTTTAGTTCCTCTTCACTTTCTGCCATAAGGGTGGTGTCATCTGCATATCTGAGGTTATTGATATTTCTCCTGGCAATCTTGGTTCCAGCTTGTGCTTCCTCCAGGCCAGCATTTCTCACAATGTACTCTGCATATAAGTTAAATAAGTAGGGTGACAATATACATCCTTGGTGTATTCCTTTTCCTATTTGAAACCAGTCTGTTGTTCCATGTCCAGTTCTAACTGTTGCTTCCTGACCTGCATACAGATTTCTCAAGAGACAGGTCAGGTGGTCAGACTGCCCACTCCCAATTAGACTTACCTTCAGCTTGTGCGCCAGCACTGCTTCCTGCTCTCGTAGAAGGTTTTCTCTTTCCATCTCGAACTTCTCTTTCAGTTGGGCTATATTTTCATTGTGGCTTCTCTCTTGGGCCTCCATTTTTTGCTTCTCATCGTTCAGTTCCTGTGTTAGCAGATCCTGTTCCCTCTCTGCTGCTTGTCTCTTGGTACGTTCCTCTGTTTCACAAAAGTTTTAAAGAAATAACAGTTATGCTGAGCTATACCTTCCTGAGCTCAAAGGCTAAAATGACATTAATTGGTGGGAAGGAGTCTGACTGTTCCTGTTATCACATCAGACAACGTGCTTTGGTATATGATGTAGACACACTGATTGGATGTACATACAACCCAAACTCCCCTGGTTATTTCCATATGTAGCAGAGAGGTTCCACAGAAGAAGAGGAAGCTCTGGTTCCAGGAAGTGTTTCCTCCCACAACTGCCAAAGGGCAGCACAGGAGCCACCTTCCCCTCTGAGAGCTCAGTCCTCCCTGTACCTGCCATGGCTTTGTCCGCATCCTTGAGGGCCTGGTCTGCCTTCAGGATGGCTGCCTCTACTTCTGCCTGTGACTGCAGGAAGCTCTGGAGGACCTGGTTTGCCTGAGGAAACAACAAGAAGCAAAGACTCATCAGGCAGCAAAGACATAGTGTCTTGCTATGGAAATTATTGTTCAGTAAACCTACAGACTGGACCCTATACGTTCTTCATTCTTCTTGAGGCCCCACAGTGGTTAAAGACCCTGTAATTCTGTGCAGTTGTACAAACACTAATCCTCTACTGCTTGCAACTATAGTCTCTGCACATTGTTTTTCTTCTAATGCTCATCTACTTTTTATTAGAATATCATTTACTGACACTCCAACTTGTGGCCTTTACCTCCTCTTCCAGGAAGCATTCTTAAGCTTTATTCTGAGTTCTGAATGGCTTCCAAGAACAAAAGAGCTGCCCTGTAAGCACTACTACTTGATACTTGTGTGATCTTGGTCAGCTTAGTACATTCTCCCCATGTCATATTTCTCAATTTTATAATGAAGATGATAATATCTAATTTATATTATTCTGAGGACTAAATTGATAATCCAACCAAATCACCTAAGGTACAGTTGGTGTAGCGAGTGCTTAACATACATCAGCCATCATCATCATCACCACCACCATCACTGTCACTCATCCCTGTCAATGATATAATAACCATTGTCCCACCATATCCATTGACTATTTACATGTCCTTCTCAGGTGAGACCATAAGCTTCTTGAAAAGGGCAGCTTTTCTTTAATTTTCCCTATTCTTTGCAGAAAGCCCATTTAAGGGAAATTTCTTTTTAAAATTTTGTAATTTTTTTATACAATTTTTAAAGCTTACACTGCATTTAAAGTTACTACAAAATATTGGCTATATTCCCTATACTTTGCAATACATCTTTGTAGCCTATATTACACCCAATCATTTGTACCTCACACCCTCCCTCCTGTATTGCCCCCACTCCATGTTCAGATCAGATCAGATCAGTCGCTCAGTCGTGTCTGACTCTTCACGACCCCATGAACTGCAGCACGCCAGGCCTCCCTATCCATCACCAGCTCCCGGAGGTCACCCAGACTCACATCCATTGAGTCAGTGATGCCATCCAGCCATCTCTTCCTCTGTCGTCCCCTTCTCCTCCTGCCCCCAATCCCTCCCAGCATCAGAGTCTTCTCCAATTAGTCAACTCTTCGCATGAGGTGGCCAAAATACTGGAGTTTCAGCTTTAGCATCATTCCTTCCAAAGAAATCCCAGGGCTGATCTCCTTCAGAATGGACTGGTTGGATCTCCTTGCCGTCCAAGGGACTCTCAAGAGTCTTCTCCAACACCACAGTTCAAAAGCAGCAATTCTTCGGCGCTCAGCCTTCTTCACAGTCCAGCTCTCACATCCATACATGACCACAGGAAAGACCATAGCCTTGACTAGGCAAACCTTTGTTGGCAAAGTGATGTCTCTGCTTTTGAATATGCTATCTAGGTTGGTCATAACTTTCCTTCCAAGGAGTAAGCGTCTTTTAATATCATGGCTGCAGTCACCATCTGCAGTGATTTTGGAGCCCAGAAAAATAAAGTCTGACACTGTTTCCACTGTTTGCCCATCTATTTCCCATGTAGTGATGGGACCAGATGCCATGATCTTCGTTTTCTGAATGTTGAGCTTTAAGCCAACCTTTTCACTCTCCACTTTCACTTTCATCAAGAGGCTTTTTAGTTCCTCTTCACTTTCTGCCATAAGGGTGGTGTCATCTGCATATCTGAGGTTATTGATATTTCTCCCGGCAATCTTGATTCCAGCTTGTGTTTCTTCCAGTCCAGCATTTCTCATGATGTACTCTGCATATAAGTTAAATAAACATGGTGACAATATACAGCCTTGACGTACTCCTTTTCCTATTTGGAACCAGTCTGTTGTTCCATGACCAGTTCTAACTGTTGCTTCCTGACCTGCATACAGATTTCTCAAGAGGCAGATCAGGTGGTCTGGTATTCCCATCTCTCTCAGAATTTTCCACAGTTTATTGTGATCTACACAGTCAAAGGCTTTGGCATAGTCAATAAAGCAGAAATAGATGTTTTTTCTGGAACTCTCTTGCTTTTTCCATGATCCAGCAGATGTTGGCAATTTGATCTCTGGTTCCTCTGCTTTTTCTAAAACCAGCTTGAACATCAGGAAGTTCATGGTTCACATATTGCTGAAGCCTGGCTTGGAGAATTTTGAGCATTACTTTACTAGCGTGTGAGATGAGTGCAATTGTGCGGTGGTTTGAGCACTCTTTGGCATTGCCTTTCTTTGGGATTGGGATGAAAACTGACCTTTTCCAATCTTGTGGCCACTGCTGAGTTTTCCAAATTTGCTGGCATATTGAGTGCAGCACTTTCACAGCATTATCTTTCAGGATTTGGAATAGCTCAACTGGAATTCCATCACCTCCATTAACTTTGTTCCTAGTGATGCTTTCTAAGGCCCACTTGACTTCACATTCCAGGATGCCTGGCTCTAGGTCAGTGATCACAGCATCATGATTATCTGGGTCGTGAAGCTCTTTTTTGTACAGTTCTTCTGTGTATTCTTGCCACCTCTTCTTAATATCTTCTGCTTCTGTTAGGTCCATACCATTTCTGTCCTTTATTGAGCCCATTTTTGCATGAAATGTTCCTTTGGTATCTCTGATTTTCTTGAATAGATCCTTAGTCTTTCCCATTCTGTTGTTTTCCTCTATTTCTTTGCATTGATTGCTGAAGAAGGCTTTCTTATCTCTTCTTGCTATTCTTTGGAACTCTGCATTCAGATGTTTATATCTTTCCTTTTCTCCTTTGCTTTTCGCTTCTCTTCTTTTCGCAGCTATTTGCAAGGCCTCCCCAGACAGCCATTTTGCTTTTTTGCATTTCTTTTCCATGGGGATGATCTTGATCCCTGTCTCCTGTACAATGTCACAAACCTCATTCCATAGTTCATCAGGGACTCTATCTATCAGATCTAGGCCCTTAAATCTGTTTCTCACTTCCACTGTATAATCATAAGGGATTTGATTTAGGTCATACCTGAATGGTCTAGTGGTTTTCCTTACTTTCTTTAATTTAAGTCTGAATTTGGCAATAAGGAGTTCATGGTCGGAGCCACAGTCAGCTCCTGGTCTTGTTTTTGCTGATTGTATAGAGCTTCTCCATCTTTGGCTGCAAAGAATATAATCGATCTGATTTCGGTGTTGACCATCTGGTGATGTCCATGTGTAGAGTCTTCTCTTGTGTTGTTTGAAGAGGGTATTTGCTATGACCAGTGC
This sequence comes from Tragelaphus eurycerus, assembly GCA_935064755.1. Classification (NCBI taxonomy): domain Eukaryota; kingdom Metazoa; phylum Chordata; class Mammalia; order Artiodactyla; family Bovidae; genus Tragelaphus; species Tragelaphus eurycerus. The sequence continues at coordinate 121,965 of CAKXYN010000403.1, read as the reverse complement.
ATTTTCTTGGCAAAACTCTGTTAGTCTTTGCCCTGCTTCATTCCGTGTTCCAAGGCCAAATTTGCCTGTTACTCCAGGTGTTTCTTGACTTCCTACTTTTGCATTCCAGTCCCCTATAATGAAAAGGACATCTTTTTTGGGTGTTAGTTCTAAGAGGTCTTGTAGGTCTTTATAGAACCGTTCAACTTCAGCTTCTTTAGCGTTACTGGTTGGGGCATAGACTTGGATTACTGTGACATTGAATGGTTTGCCTTGGAAATGAACAGAGATCATTCTGTTGTTTTTGAGATTGCATCCAAGTACTGCATTTCGGACTCTTTTGTTGACCATGATGGCCACTCCATTTCTTCTGAGGGATTCCTGCCCACAGTAGTAGATATAATGGTCCTCTGAGTTAAATTCACCCATTCCAGTACATTTTAGTTTGCTAATTCCTAGAATGTCAACATTCACTCTTGCCATCTCTTGTTTGACCACTTCCAATTTGCCTTGATTCATGGACCTGACATTCCAGGTTCCCATGCAATATTGTTCTTTACAGCATCCACTCCATGTTAGTAACCACTCATTTGTCCTCTATGTCTGTGAATCTTCTTCTTTTGTTATGTTTACTAGTTTGCTGTAGCTTTGAACGTCAAATATAAGTGGTATCATCGGTATTTGTCTTTCCCTGTTTAACTTATTTCTTTTAGTAAAAGTCAATCCATGTTGCCACAAATGGTTTCATCCTTTTTTTGATAACTGAGTAAGTAGCCTTCATATATATGCACACTCCACATCTTCTTTATCCATTCATCTGTTGATGGATACTTAGGTTGCTTCCATATCTTTGCTATTGCAAATAATGCTGCTATGAACTTTGTAATGTGGGTATCTTTTTAAATTAGTGTTTTGCAAAACCTAGTACATTGTTTGAATAAAAGGAATATTCTCTTTCATCTAGATCCTTGATAATAAGTCCTGTCTTTGGGTAGAAATATTTCTGGTTTGTTGAAGAGTAGCTAACAAACCGTAGATATAAAAGCTGAAAATGTAACGATATTGCCATGCCCTCCTTTCTCTACAGAAGTTGTGCTATGGTCTTAGCACTTCAAAAGAACCAACAAAAACCCTTGGTCTCCAATCAGTTATTCTTTCCCAATCCCCTTACTCCTCACCTTAACTCCTTTCCTGGGAATGAGTTTATAGTTCTCTTCAAACTTGTTCCTTGCTTCTAAGTAGCAATGGTGTCCTCCAGGGACAAAGAAAGTTCCCTCTGAAATACTTGTCATTAAGGGCTCTGAAAGCTTTTTAAGCTCAGCCTGGCAATATCTGACAGATGCTTCTTCATTTTGCAACAAGAAGTCATCTTTCTTTTTATTGATCAAGATCTGTTGAAAAAATAAGGAGAAATGCAATAGAAAGGAGCTGTTAGAAGAAAACATCCAACTGTGATCCTCTTGAAGGAAGCAATGGGACAACATCGGCACACGTGAGACACAGAATAATAGATAGAGTCAGGAGACTAGTTTTAGTCCTGGGTGTGACCAACTCTGTGTGACTTATAGGAAGTCCCTTAACTTTCTTGTCTCCGTCTCAGCATCTGTGAAATGATAAGTTGGCAGATGTGAATTTCATTGTTCCTTTAACAGTAGTAGGATTAATAGTGATAAATCCATCAACAATGAAAATTAGCAAGTTCAATTATGATTTGAAGTAGGCTTTCTTATGCATACTAGGTGCTTTAGATAAAATATATACATAGCAAATCAACTGCCTAACATAGTGAGTGAAGTATACACTGAACAGAGTTTTGAACTTTTTCTGAATTCTTGTTTCATTGAGGGTTTGAGTGTGTGAAAATATAGGAGCAGAAATTTCATACCTGTCCTTATAAATTACAGTTGGGCTGGTTTTCCTCTGAGATATTTTTGTAACTTGTAGGATATACAAAGGTAGACTGAAAGACAAGGTTTCAGTGACAGTGCTAATGGTAAGTAGAATTATGAACTCTAAGAATTCTCTCCCTTGGTGTTCACACTGCATGGTCCTTGGACCTATGAACATGATGAACGTTGACCCTGTGTTTAGATTATGTCATAGGGCATGTGCTACTTTAAGAAAGTGAGATTACCCAAGTGGGCATTACATAATCACACAAGCCCTTTCCATGCAGTCTTCTCTAGTTGGTGGCAGAAGAGCTAATTGGAGTGATTAGAAACAAAAGCAGAATACAATGCACCATTGCTGGCTTGAAGATGAAGGGGGTTCCCTTTCATCTCAGAGCCCATATGAGTTCTGATGAAAGATATATTCACACATTTACATATGGGGAGGACACTCTGGCTTATACATGATTTAAATTAAACTTTATGCTAAATACAATAAGCTGTTTTGTGGCCTATCAAACAAACATGTACATTTGGTCTAACCATTAAAAAAGAATGCATTTAAAAATCACAATGGAATAACTGTTGGGCAGGAATTAAAAATTGAGCTTGGTGGCCATGGTGGATGTGGTTTCAGACATGTTTCTGCATCCCTGAGAACTTGAATCTGAACTGTATCAAATTCAAGGATGCCACCATCCATTCTCAAAAGAGTGTCTGCTAGTAACTGGGAGCTGTACACTTAGGAACTCAAAGTGTACCATTGTAAATATGCAATAGTTTCAGACCCCAAACAATCCTTCTTTATCAAGCACTCTTATTTCTTTCCAGCTACAATCTTAATTCTTGACAAATAATATAGGTAATTTGTGGGTTTTGCCTATAGTAAGGGTTCCCCCCTACCCTGCATTTTGTCATGCAACATAACAGAATTCAAGTTCTTCTTTCATCGTATCATCTGGGCTCTAGTCCTCATTTGGCTCAAATAAAACTCTTTTCTTATCCTGAGAAAAGTTGTTTACTGATTATTCTACGTGGTATTGCTAAACCCATTTGAACCTTGATTGTTTTCAGCTTGCTGTACCCTGAGCACATCACCCATACACACCCTGCACTGGCGTGTGACCTAAAAAAGTGTGAGCTAATACCTGTGTGTTGTTTTAAGCACCAAAGCACAGGGTAAGTTGTTTACAGTAGAAAATAAAGAGGCCAGTTTTTAGGAAAAAAGAAGGAAAGTAGCCTGTAGAGTCCTGTCATTCACAAGAATCCAAACTCCTTTTATAATGAGAAGCATATGAATCATAGGTGAATAGAAGGAGCCTAAGAATATTTCTCATCCTCTGCAGATGATGAGATGGTTGGATGGCATCCCCCACTCAGTGGACATGAATTTGAGCAAACTCCAGGACACAGTGGAGGACAGAGGAGCCTGGTGTGTTGCAGTCCATGAGATCGGAGAGTCAGGCATGACTGACCTACTACTTAACAACAGCAACAACAAAGCACATTTCTAGAACCACAGGAATCAAGAAGGATATATTCTAGGCCACATTACCGCAAGCTTCAACTGGAAATCCTGATTTTCATCCTTGAAAGAGCGCTCCATGAAGACTGCAATGGCTTCCTTCTCACAGGCTGCGTGCACCTCCAGCAGCTCCTGGAGCGTGTCTGTGGGGAGGCTCAGTCGCTGGGCCATCTGCTCACTGTAGTGATCAGCTGCCTTCTGCACAGCTGCTGAGTTCTCCAGCTGGGCCAGAGTTATTACTGCATTCTCCAGACAAGGAACTGATCCACTGTTGATGGCATTTACATAGGCCTCCACCAGAGGCCCCAGCCCTGAATAATATATTACATTGTGTTATCCAAAAAGTTCGTTTAGATTTTCCCATAAGATGCTACAGAAAAATCCAAACAAACTTTTTGGCCAATCAGTAGTTTGAAAATAGAATGTTGTCATTCATTTTATGAACCTTAGATCAGTATCCTAAACATCACTAAAATTTTATTGAGCTTGAAATTTTCTTTTCTTCTCTTTCTTCTCCTCATCTTCATATCCTTCTCCTGTTTCTTCTATAATTTTCTTATAATAACACCAGTGTCTCCTATTCACTCTTTTATGGTTTTCAATTCATCACAATACAATATTAACTGAATGACCTCAACAATATGTTCAAAGTTCTCCTGGAACACTTTCCCCACTGTAGCAAAATACAGAGAACTTACATATGTAAATAAATTGTGTATTTTGTGGGTACTATTTCCAAATGAAAATGCAGTGCCCCATGTAAAAATGTCATCAAGAATTTCCAGACAGTGACAAAAACTTTAAAACAGACAGGGCACCTCTCAGCACAGGGCACTGTGAGACTGCTCAGGTAGCCTGTGCATGAAGCCAGCTCTGTTTATAAGACTGTATTTACATTTGTTTCTCAGACTTTCAATGAGTTTACATGGATTCATGGTGTACTACTTATTTTCTGATTCATGTGAATTCACAAAATAACTTGTATATCCTCACTAGAAATATTTATCCACTGGATGGCTCATCATAATGAATATTTGTATCCTTAAAATACCTTCAATGTAATATTGGGCTGGCCAAAAAGTTCGTTTGGGTTTTTCTATAACATCTTACTGAAAACCTGAAAGCACATTTTGGCCAGCCCTACAGTTTCATGAGATATGACAGTCTTCATAAAACCCTCATGTAGGGAAATTTTAACGAAGTAACATGCACTTCTATGTGGGGCATAAATATGTTTTTCCAAATTATATAGAGAAGATACAACTGAACAAAAGAAAACAGAATTATTGGCAATCTCAGAGGATATTCACACATTCCTCACTCACACATTCCTCACCCACACTGAATCACAGAGAGACATGCTCCAGCAAAGGAGGCTCACTTTTCCCGGTGACAGTGATTCCTTCTTTTAAGGTCTTGGTCTTTGCATGGGTATAGATATAGGAACAGAAATCTTTTGATTGCTTCTGAAAATTCTCATCCAGTTGAGTATCTGGAATTTCCTCAAGATGGAGTAATTGTTTTTTGTTGCTTGCAGGACGGTCAAAGACAAAACATTTCCGTTTGGGAAAAAAACTTCCTGATACACTCTCTGGGCAAGTTGAAATTTTGAATTTGGGGACCTTCATCTGCAAAAGTGGAAAAAGAGCAATCACAGAAGCAAAAGACTTCAGGTAAGGGGGCTGAGGACTTTCATTTCCAGGGATTTTTGTATCACTCTAATTCCTGTGCCTGTAAATCTTTTTCAGTCTTATGGTAATCTACCGTGGAAACTCTGTTTTTGTGCTGAGCCAAGAGTGAAGAAAGTACTCTTAAGGAAGAAGAAGCAGCATCCATCCCAACTGAAGAAACCCGTGGTTGTTGTCCTCAGCCATTGTATAGTATGCCATGGATTAATTATTTATTAAGTGAAGACCTCATACAGCTTATGGCAAAAACCCTGTTGAGGATTTATACAGACCTGCCAATGATCTTCCCTTGTGGCTCAGATGGTAAAGCGTCTGCTTACAATGCAGGATACTCGGGTTCAATCCCTGGCTCAGAAAGAGCTCCTGGAGAAGGAAATGGCAACCCACTCCAGTACTCTTGCCTGGAAAATCCCATGGACGGAGAAGCCTTGTTGACTACAGTCCATGGGGTCGCAAAGAGTTGGATACTTCTGAGCGACTTCACTTTCTTGAAAGATAAGCTAATACAAATAATTGTCAGAAATACTTTTCTGATCTTACGGTCTCCATTTCAGATATGAAATGTGGGCTCAGAAGTAAAGAAATCATAGAAATAAGGATATTCACAGTATTTCTGGGAAAGACACCACGCGGGAGACAAATGATACACAAGGCAGTGAAGTTTTACAAAATCAGAGTAAAAAAATGCACATTCTATAAATATGTTTTGAGATTACTTTAGCATACACAATCTCACGGTAAGATTGGCCTAAATGAAAGTAGGACACCTTATCAGTCTTTTGCATCATTTTCTGTTGGAAGTGACAGTAGCATCCAGAGAGATTCTGGGCATATATCTGCAGTTCAATAAATATTTATTGAAAGGGCAAATAAGTGATTAAACAAACAAAATAAATATTTCTTCTAAGTACCACTCATTATTCTCTTTGCTAATTATAATGTGTTATAACTAATTTGTTATCAGATCAGATCAGATCAGTCGCTCAGTCGTGTCCGACTCTTTGCGACCCCATGAACCGCAGCACGCCAGGCCTCCCTGTCCATCACCAACTCCCGGAGGTCACTCAGACTCATATCCATCGAGTCAGTGATGCCATCCAGCCATCTCATCCTCTGTCGTCCCCTTCTCCTCCTGCCCCCAATCCCTCCCAGCATCAGAGTCTTCTGTTATAACTAATTTGTTATATAATATGACATACTATGTAAGGCTCTAGAATAAAGAGTGTGAGATTAGGCGAAAGCATTTGAAGACCTTTCACAGTCTCAGTGAAAGGACATAGCAATGCTTTTCTTTTCTTTTTTTAATTTTTTTAGCAATGCTTTTCTTTGGAACTAATTAAGGTATAAATAGTCTGTCTGTGAAGAATGTATCTGTATAAGATAGTAAAATACACTGTGTGAAATGTATTTAAAAATTATTTTGCTTACCTTATGATTCTGTATTTACTAATTTTAATTTGATGGGTTATATTTCTCAAATAGAGGAGGAGAAACACTTAGTATGAAACACAGTATATGAGCCTTTCTTTTTCATGGTATTACTTTTTCTAAAGTCATTCGGTAGAATATTGGATTCTAAATTTCCTCTGTGAGCTTAAGTTCTGGTGGCTGCGGTTTTCCCAGTAACAATAATGACTGAAACCACCTCCCGGTCATTCACCAAGTACCATTAGCATGGCTTCAAATCCAACTTTAAATCAAGTTCTGACATCAAGGGCTCCGTTGACCCCACCTCCTACTGAGCTTCCTACCACCCTGGCCTTGCTCTCATACCTGTAATCAACTTCAGGGCATTCTCCAGGTACTCATCTTCAGTGATGGAGTCCCCGTCTAACTCCAGCTCCAGCATGAAATCCCGCACAGTCCAAATAAAGTCTGGAAAGAAACTCACAAATCGGGCTGAATCCTCTACTTCGTCAGAGCTGGAAGATGATTTCGTTCTGATCAGCTCTGTTAATTCAGTCACATAGCTGGGATCTTAGCTAAGGAAAAAGAAGTACTCTCCAACACAGTTTCCAGATCTCACTTCAAAACAAGTTTTATCATCATTCCCTTTTGCCCCATTTCCCATCTTCATCAACCATAAGAATGAAGTCATGGGCAAGAAAAAACAGAGTCAGTTGCTATTACCATAAACTCAATGAAACATGATGGTTCAATTCCTGAAAGGATACTGCAGCTGCTGCAAGGCCTGATGGTTGATGCTGTTCATGCTGTTGTAGATAAAGGTGCTGCTCAGGAGCACAGCCAGGGCAAAGATCCACAAGTCATTCTTGGAGTCCTCCTAGAAAGTATGTTAGAGAGTGAGGACACTACTCCTCATGCTCTCACTCAGGTGTTCACTCACTATAACAGCTGTACTGGAACTCAGTTGAAAGGTAAATAAATTTTCAAGACAATGATAAATTCAAACTTTCTGGTATTGACATTTTCCCCTTCAAGTACTTCAGTGTGATTAGCTATTTACAGAAGTGAATGGCATCTTATATGTGATTAAAATGTTTAATACAGTGTCTGGAACATAGAAGTTGTACAATAGTAAGTGGGCAGTGGTTGCTTTGCAAGTTTTTCTAGATCACAGTGTATATTAGAGACAGAAATACTATTTAATCAAATTCATCAGCTGCTAACTATGCATCTAGATAGCAAAAGATACTTATTTGCTTACTAGGATATAAAGTTCCACATGATAATGCCCACCCTAGAGAGATGGCTTTCTTGAGGGGCAGATATACATGGGAACATACAAATCTACCCACAATGACAAACAGCCTGGCATGGAACCAAATGTTGTACTGTAAAAGACAAGGTGGCAAATCCCAAAAGACAGAAAAAATGCTCTGTGCATTCAGAGCCAGAATTAATTATGTCTGATAGTGACATGATGGCATCAGGCTGAAAGGAACTGGACTTTCAAAACTTGACAGAATGTGGATTTGTGGAGTTATAGGGACTCTGCAGGTAGAAGGGCTCACAGAAGCTGATCACAATTGCAAGAAAGTGTGGTCATACAGAGAAATTACAAGGTTATTTTATTTGACTGAAGTAGTTTCTAGATGTTGAGGCTAGAAATGAGATTTGGAAGGTCATGAGTGACTTTGGAATTGATTATAAATATATATATATATATATACTACAGAAATAGGCTCCCTGCCTGCCAATGCAATGAACATGAGTCAAGAACACCCCCTGGAGAAGGAAATGGCAACCTACTCAAGTATTCTTACCTGGAAAATCCCATGAACAGAGGAGCCTGGCAGGCTACAGTCCATGGTAGTTGCAAAGAGTTGGACACGACTTAGTGACTGGGTACACATGCATACTACAGAGATACATGCATACTACAGAGATACATGACACACAGTGGGGCATCAAGGAGTTCTGCTGCACAGACACAATATATTCCAAGTGATGAATGGTGAAAACCAACAAACAAGAATAGGCTACCCAGCAACACTCTCATTAAGATATGATGGAGAAATCAAATGCTTTCCTGACAAGCCAAAAATTAGGAGAATTCAGCACCACTAATCCAGCTTTGGAGAAGGCAATGGCACCCCACTTCAGTACTGTTGCCTGGAAAATCCCATGGGGGGAGGAGTCTGGTAGGCTGCAATCCATGGGGTCACTAAGTCGGACATGACTGAGCAACTTCACTTTCACCTTTCGCTTTCATGCATTGGAGAAGGAAATGGCAACCCACTCCAGTGTTCTTGCCTGGAGAATCCCAGGGATGGGAGAGCCTGGTGGGCTGCTTTCTATGGGGTCGCAGAAAGTCAGACATGACTGAAGTGACTTAGCAAAAAATCCAGCTTTGTTTGTTGTTCAGCAACAGCAACAGCTGCTCAGTAGTGTCCAACTCTGTAAATCCCATGGACTGCAGCATGCCAGACTTCCCTATCCTTCACTGTGTCACAGAGTTTTCTCAAACTCATGTCCATCAAATTGGTGATGCCATCCAACCATCTCATCCTCTGTCAACCCCTTCTCCTCCTTCCTTCAATCCTTCCCCGCATGAGGGTCTTTTCCAATGAGTCAGCTCTTTGCATTAGGTGGCCAAAGTATTCAAGCTTCAGCTTGAGTATTATTCCTTCCAAAGACTATTCAGGGTTGATTTCCTTTAGGATTGACTGGTTGGATCTCCTTGCTATCCAAAGGACTCTCAAGAGTCTTTTCCAGCACCACAGGTCAATAGCATCGGTTCTTCGGTGCTCAGCCTTCTTTATGGTCCAACTCTCATATCCATACAGGACTACTGGAAAAACTATAGCTTTTACTAGATGCACCTTTGTCGGCAGAGTGATGTCTGTGTTCTTTAATACACTGTCTAGGTTTGTCACAGATTTTCTTCCAAGAAACAAACATCTTTTAACTTCATGGCTGAAGTCACCATCTGCAGTGATTTTGGAGCCCAAGAAAATAAAATTTATCACTGTTTCTATTGTTTTCCCATCTATTTGCCATGAAGTGATGGGACTGGATGCCATGATCTTCATGTTTTGAACGTTGAGTTTTAAGCCAGCTTTTTCACTCTCCTCTTTCACTTTCATCAAGAGGCTGTTTAGTTCCTCTTTGCTTTCTGCCATGGCATAAGGGTGGTATCATCAGCATAACTGAGGTTATTGATATTTCTCCTGGCAATCTTGATTCCAGCTTATGCTTCATCCAGCCTGGCATTTCTCATGATGTACTCTGCATATAAGTTAAATTAGCAGGGTGACAATATGCAGCCTTGACATACTCTTCCAAGTTGAACCAGTCTGTTGTTCCATGTCCAGTACTAATTATTGCTTCTTGTCCTGCATACAGGTTTCTTAGGAGGCAAGTAAGTTGATCTGGTATTCTCATCTCTTGAAGATACTTCCACAGTTTGTTGTGATCCACACAGTGAAAGGCTTTAGTGTAGCCAATGAAACAAAAGTAGATGCTTTTCTGGAATTCCCTTGATTTTTCTATGATACAACAGATGTTGACTTTTAATCCCTGGTTCCTCTGCCTTTTCTAAACCCAGCTCGTACATCTGCAAGTTCATGGTTCATGCACTGTTGAAGCCTAGCTTGATGGATTTTGAGCATTACCTTGCTAGCATGTGAAATGAGTGCAATTGTGTGGTAGTATGAACATTCTTTGGCATTGCCCTTCTTTGGGACTGGAATGAAAACTGACTTTTTCTAGCCCTGTGGCCACTGCTGAGTCTTCCAAATTTGCTGATATATTGAGTGCAGCACTTTAATAGCATCATCTTTTAGGATTTGAAATAGCTCAGCTGGAACCTCACCTCCATTAGCTTTGTAGTAATGCTTCTTAAAGTCTACTTGACTTCACACTCCAGGATGTCTGGCTCTAGGTGAGCGACCACACCATTGTGGTTGTCTGGGTCATTAAGACCTTTTGTGTGTATTTCTTCTGTGTATTCTTGCCACCTCTTCTTAATCTCTTCTGCTTCTTTTATGTCCATACTGTTTCTGTCCTTTATTGTGCTGGTCATTCCATGAAAAGTTCCCTGGCATCTTTAATTTTCTAGAAGAGATCTCTAGTCTTTCCCATCCTGTTGCTTTCCTCTATTTCTTTGTATTGTTCACTTATGTGAAAGGCAAAGGAGAAAAGGAAATATATACCGATCTGAATGCAGAATTCCAAAGAATAGCAAGGAAGGATAAGAAAGGTTTCTTTTATTTATTTTTTTAATTGAAAGATAATTACTTTACAGAATTTTGTTGTTTTCTGTCAAACCTCAACATGAAGGAAAGGCTTCTTAATGAACAATGCAAAGAAATAGAAGAAAACAATAGAGCAGGAAAGAGTACAGATTTTTTCAAGAAAATTAGAGAAACCAAGGGAAAATTATGTGCAAAGATGGGCACAATCCAGCTTTACAATATTAAAGGAACTTCTCTAGGCAGGAAACACAAGAGAAGAAAAGGATATATGAAAATAAACCCAATACAATTAAGAAAATGGCAACAGAATTATATATAAAGGGATTAAATGCATCAATGAAAAGGCATAAACTGGCTGGGCTGATGAAAATATGTGCATGTATGCACTTCCACTTACCACATCACTCTACCTAACCCGTCAAATTATATGTAATTATTTTATATTGTTAGGTTAATCATGTTTTATTATGGCTTGCAATTATCTTTTATTTTTTTGTCTGGCTATTGATTGTGAAAACTGATACACATCTTTTATTATTGTGATTATGTAACTATTATTTCCTTAATACTATTGCATCATGCTGCTGCTGCTAAGTCACTTCAGTTGTGTCCAACTCTGTGCGACCCCATAGATGGCAGCCCACCAGGCTCCCCTGTCCCTGGGATTCTCCAAGCAAGAACACTGGAGTGGGTTGCCATTTCCTTCTCCAGTGCATGAAAGCAAAAAGTGACAGTGAAGTCACTCAGTTGTGTCTGACTCTTAGTGACCCCATGGACTGCAACCCACCAGGTTCTTCCATCCATGGGATTTTCCAGGCAAGAGTACTGGAGTGGGGTGCCATTGCCTTCTCCATATTGTATCATGATTGGTCAACAAAAAAAATAACAGAATTCTATACCAGTGCAATTACCATTTAATAGAAAACCTGTAATCACTTTTTAAAATCCAGATGCAGATCAGAATTATCTTGGAATTTTTTTGAAAAATACAAATGCCCAGGTATTGCTTTTATTCCCCAAAGTTCTAGATGTGATTCTAATGAACAGTCATATTTAATAGCAACTGGACAATATGATGATATTTTACTTTTCTCTAGTTTGTTCCACCTTTTCTATTTCATATTCAGTGCTCCCATTTGGTTTATTTTATGCTTTCCATTTTCTCTGTCTCTCTCTCTCTTTTTTTTTTCTTCATGTTCTTTCTAAAGTCCTTATCAAGAATAGTAGAAAAGCTTTTGTGTATATATGCACATAAATATTATATATAATGTGTATTATATATATATTTTAGAAAACGTATAAATTTTTGTCTGGCTAAAAATTATGACATCTTGATTCCATTTGTTTGACTTAGTATGAATAGAGTCCTAGATTTCTAATTTATATTTAATCAAAACTTTGATATAGTTCCATGTATTTTGGCAGAAGCACTCTGGCTGTGATGGATTGCACAGAAACATGGCCAAGAGGAGCTACCCATGCCCGAGGTCAGGGGTGGTGGCCGAGAGGAGCTACCACATGCCCAAGGTCAGGGGAGGTGGCCGACAGGAGCAACCCCACATCCAAGGAGCAGTGGCTGCATGGGCGCAGGAGGGCTGAGAGGAGCTACTCCACGTTCAAGGTCAGGAGGGGTGGCCGTGAGGAGATACCCCTCATCCAAGTTAAGGAGCAGTGGCTGCACTTTGCTGGAGCAGCCGTGAAGATAAGAGAAGGTAAGAGAAACCCAAGTAAGACGTACGTGTTGCAAGAGGGCATCAGAGGGCAGACACACTGAAACCATAATCACAGAAAACTATCCAATCTGATCAGATGGACCACAGCTTGTCTAACTCAATGAAACAAAGCCATGCCGTGTGGGGCCACCTAAGATGGATGGGTCATGGTGGAGAGGTCTGACAGAATGTGGTCCACTGGAGAAGAGAATGGCAAACCACTTCAGTATTCTTGCCTTGAGAACCCCATGAACAGTATGAAAAGGCAAAATGATAGGATACTGAAAGAGGAACTCCCGGATCGGTAGGTGCCCAATGTGCTATTGGAGATCAATGGATAAATAACTCCAGAAAGAATGAAGGGATGGAGCCAAAGTAAAAACAATACCCAGTTGTGGAGGTAACGTGATAGAAGCAAGGTCAATGCTGTAAAGAGCAATATTGCATAGGAACCTGGAATGTCAGGTCCATGAATCAAGGCAAATTGGAAGTGATCAAATAGGAGATGGCAAGAGTGAATGTTGACATTCTAGGAATCAGCGAACTAAAATGGACCGAAATGGGTGAATTTAACTCAGATGACCATTATATCTACTACTGCGGGCAGGAATCCCTTAGAAGAAATGGAGTAGCCATCATGGTCAACAAAAGAGTCTGAAATGCAGTAATTGGATGCAATCTCAAAAACGACAGAATGATCTCTGTTCGTTTCCAAGACAAACCATTCAATATCATAGTAATCCAAGCCTATGCCCCAACCAGTAATGCTGAAGAAGCTGAAGTTGAATGGTTCTATGAAGACCTAAAGACCTTTTAGAACTAACACCCCAAAAGATGTCCTTTTCATTATAGGAGACTGGAATGCAAATGTAGGAAGTCAAGACACACCTGGAGTAACAGGCAAATTTGGCCTTGGAATACAGAATGAAGGGGGCAAAAGCTAATAGAGTTTTATCAAGAGAACGCACTACTCATAGCAAACACCCTCTTCCAACAACACAAGAGAAGACTCTACACATGGACATCACCAGACGGTCAACACCAAAATCAGATTGATTATGCTCGTTGCAGCCAAAGATGGAGAAGCTCTATACAGTCAACAAAAACAAGACTGGGAGCTGACTGTGGCTCAGATCATGAACTCCTTATTACCAAATCCAGACTTAAATTGAAGAAAGTAGGGAAAACCTAGACCATTCAGGTATGACCTAAATCAAATCCCTTATGATTATACAGTGGAAGTGACAAATAGATTTAAGGGACTAGATCTGATAGACAGAGTGCCTGATAAACTATGGACGGAGATTTGTGACATTGTACAGGAGACAGGGATCAAGAACATCTCCATGGAAAAGAAATGCAAAAAAGCCAAATGGCTGCCTGAGGAAGCCCTACAAATAGCTGTGGAAAGAATAGAAGTGAATAGCAAGGGAGAAAAGGAAAGATATAAGCATCTGAATGCAGAGTTCCAAAGAATAGCAAGAAGAGATATGAAAGCCTTCCTTAGCAATCAATGCAAAGAAATAGAGGAAGACAACAGAATGGGAAAGACTAGAGATCTCTTCAAGAAAATTAGAGATACCAAGGGAACATTTCATGCAAAGATGGGCTCAATAAAAGACAGAAATGGTATGGACCTAACATAAGCAGAAGATATTAAGAAGAGGTGGCAAGAATATATAGAAGAACTGTACAAAAAAGATCTTCAGGACCCAGATAATCACGACGGTGTGGTCACTCATCTAGAGCCAGACATCCTGGAATGTGAAGTCAAGTGGGCCTTAGAAAGCATCACTATGAACAAAGCTAGTGAAAGGTGATGGAATTCTAGTTGAGCTATTTCAAATTCTGGAAGATGATGCTTTGAAAGTGCTGCACTCAATATGCCAGCAAATTTGGAGACTCAGCAGTGGCCACAGGACTGGAAAAGGTCAGTTTTCATTCCAATCCCAAAGAAAGGCAATGCCAAAGCATGCTCAAACTACCGTGCAATTGCACTCATCTCATATGCTAGTAAGGTAATGCTCAAAATTCTCTAAGCCAGGCTTCAGTAATAGGTGAACCGTGAACTTCCAGATGTTCAAGCTGGTTTTAGAAAAGGCAGAGGAACCAGAGATCAAATTGTCAATATCCGCTGGATCATGGAAAAAGCAAGAGAGTTTCAGAAAAACATCTATTTCTGCTTTATTGACTATGCCAAAGCCTTTGACAGTGTGGATCACAGTAAACTGTGGAAAATTTTGAAAGCGATGGGAATACCAGACCACCTGACCTGCCTCTTGAGAAACCTATATGCAGGTCAGGAAGCAAGTTAGATCTGGACATGGAACAACAGACTGGTTCCAAATAGGAAAAGGAGTACGTCAAGGCTGTATATTGTCACCTTGCTTACTTAACTTATATGTGGAGTACATCGTGAGAAATGCTGGGCTGGAAGAAGCATAAGCTGGAATCAAGATTGCTGGGAGAAATATCAATAAACTCAAGTATGCAGATGACACTGCCCTTATGGCAGAAAGTGAAGAGAAACTAAAGAGCCTCTTTGATGAAAGTGAAAGAAGAGAGTGGAAAAGTTGGCTTAAAGCTCAACATTTAGAAAACTAAGATCATGGCATCTGGTCCCATCACTTCATGGGAAATACATGGGGAAACAGTGGAAACAGTGACAGACTTTATGATTTGGGGGTCCAAAATCATTGCAGATGGTGACTGTAGCCATGAAATTAAAAGATGCTTACTCCTTTGAAGGAAAGTTATGACCAACCTGTATAACATATTCAAAAGCAGAGACATTACTTTGCCAAGAAAGGTCCATCTAGTCAAGGCTATGGTTTTTCCAGTGGTCATGTATGGATGTGAGAGTTGGACTGTGAAGAAGGCTGAGTGCCAAAGAATTGATGCTTTTGAACTGTGGTATTGGAGAAGATTCTTGAGAGTCCCTTGGACTGCAAGAAGATCCAACCAGTCCATCCTAAAGGAGATCAGTCCTGGGTGTTCATTGGAAGGATTGATGCTGAACCTGAAACTCCAGTACTTTGACCACCTCATGTGAAGAGTTGACTCATTGGAAAAGACCCTGATGCTGGGAGGGATTGGGGGCAGGAGGAGAAGGGGATGAGAGAGGATGAGATGGTGGGATGGCATCACCGACTTGATGGACATGGGTTTGGGTGGACTCTGGGAGTTGGTGGTGGACAAGGAGGCCTGGTGTGCTGCAATTCATGGGATCACAAAGAGTCAGACCAGACTGAGCGACTGAATTGAACTGAACTGATTTTGGCATCTAGTATTACTTCTAGAAGTCTGTGTGTGCTTAGTTGCTCAGTCATGTCCTACTCTTTGCTACCTGCTGCCTGCCAGGATCCTCTGTCCATGGAATTCTCCAGGCCAGAATACTGGGTTTGGCAGCCATTCCCTTCTCCAGGGTATTTTTCAGATATAGGGATTGAACTCAGGTCTCCTGCATTACAGGCAGATTCTTTACTGTTTGAGTCACCAGAAAAGTTTATTATCTTAGTTGTTTTTTAAAAAGAAGTTTTTTGACTGAGGCTTGAAACTTCTAATACAATTCTGAGAATATAAAGAAATACTATGTTGTAAAAAAAAAATAGGAATTTAACATGTGAAGGTAATGGCACCCCACCCAGTACTTTTGCCTGGAAAATCCCATGGACGGAGGATCCTGGTAGGCTGCAATCCATGGGGTCGCTAAGAGTCGGACATGACTGAAGCGACTTCACTTTCACTTTTCACTTTCATGCATTGGAGAAGGAAATGGCAACCCACTCCAGTGTTCTTACCTGGAGAATCCCAGGGACGGGGGGAGCCTGGTGAGCTTCTGTCTATGGGGTCGCACAGAGTCAGACACGACTGAAGCGACTTAGTAGAAGCAGCATAGTATTATTAACTAAAGTTCAGATTTTGTTCAAATTTCACAAAACTTTATGCTTGTGTCCCTTGTTTTCATACCTTATTCAAGACTCCACATTGTATTTAACTGCACTGAGCAGCTTCAGCTGCATGTAACAAATCTGGTAAATTCTCTTTTCATTTTTATTCTATTACAAATATTTTCTAGTTTTCCTTGTTATGGCCTTTTGGATATATCCATTATTTAAAAGTGTATAATATCATATAAGAAACGAATTGCCAGTCCAGGTTCAATGCAGGATACAGGAAGCTTGGGGCTGGTGCACTGGGATGACCCAGAAGGATGGTATGGGGAGGGAGGTGGGAGGGGGTTTCAGGATTTGGAACACGTGTACACCCGTGGCGGATTCATGTTGATGTATGGTAAAACCAATACAATATTGTAAAGTAAAAAAAAAAAAAAAAGATCACACTCATTAAAAAAAATAAAATAAATAGCTTCATGATTAAAAAAAATCATTTAATCTAAATGGAAAGTTAAGAATCGTTTTTAAACGGCATTTAAGTTGTTTATTTCAGTAGGATTAACATTTGTAATAAATCGTGACTTTAAAAAAAAGTGGACATTTAATTTCTAAAGCCATGGAATTTTTAAAGTATCTTTGATATTAATTTCTCTTTTTGATATCAATTTCTCATTTAAATGCTTTCCGCTCTTCAATTACCCCCTGTGTTTTTTTCAGTCTCTTAACTTTATTGAGGATTTCAGTGGCTAAGTCAAATATCTCTCTTGGTAAAAGTCATAGTGCACTTATAAGTGTGTGGGTTATTTTAACATATCTTTTGATATTGGTCTCTAACATAATTCCACAATGATAAGAGAATGCTATGCTAAGTCACTTCAGTCGTGTCCGACTCTGTGCGACCCCATAGACGGCAGCCCATCAGGCTCCCCTGTCCCTGGGATTCTCTAGGCAAGAACACTGGAGTGGGTTGCCATTTCCTTCTCCAATGCATGAAAGTAAAAAGTGAAAGTGAAGTCGCTCAGTCGTGTCCGACTCTTAGCGACTCCATGGACTGCAGCCTAACCGGCTCCTCCGTCCATGGGATTTTCCAAGCAAGAGTACTGGAGTGGGGTGCCATTGCCTTCTCCGTGATAAGAGAATAGACTCTATGATTTCAATACTTTATACCATGACTCTTTCACACCTGATCTTACATCCCTGGATAAGTTCCAGTGTCTCCTAGTTTATAATCTATGGGAACTTGGGTAGAATTTGTATTCTACGGTTTTGTGAAAATTGTATAAATCTTAGTTATGTTGAATTGGTTCATAGTGCTTTTCAGGTCTACTATTTCCTTCTTCTCTGTATATTCATTCCATTATTTTTTGAGAGTTTTATATTGAAACTCCAACTAAAATCTTAACTTATCTCCATAAAATTAATTATAATATATAGTGGTACTATATATAGCTTCTGTATTTTCCAGGTCTCCTGTAAATGTGTTATCATATTTTCACCATTTAAAAAATAAAAAAGAAAGAGGAAAATGAATAAAGAAGAGTCTCTGCCTTACCTTCTCCACATTGCCCAGGCCCTCAGTGTCCAGAAGGACCAGGGTGTGGTTCTCCTTGGAGGGGTGGGGCACACACCACATCCAGATGCCTTTGGTTTCAGACCTCACTGTGGAGCCCAGACGGAAACCTGCACAGAAAGAAGAATGCAACGCACAATAAGAGAAAATAGTCCAGGCTGCCCATGGGTTACTTTGGGTAAAATTGTTGAAATGTGAGTGCATGGCTGAGGGAAATGTGTTTTTGTTTCAGCAGGGACTGTCAGTTCCAATGTTTACACATGCTCAGGACCTTCCCAAGAAATATTTCTTGTCCCCTACTCACCTCATAACATTAATGGCTCATACTGTGTCACATTCCAGAATTAATGTGAACTCTATTAACCTTTCTATTTTTATCAGTTTTATCAGTTTTTATCAGTTCCATATCCTGCACTTTCTGATGGAGTCCCAACAGTGAGCGGTACCAGCAAGAGAGCGGAAGTCAGGCACATGTTCCCTTGGCTTCCACCTTGGTGAGCCGTGATTCCCTAGTACCTCTGTTCCTCTGCCTTTCATTTTGCTCCATCCAGTTGTTCTGGTCTCTGTCACATTCTGGAATCCACTAATTGCCTCTTCACCCTTTAGGAAGTATAAAGGCTCCATGGCCATTGTTTCTGCCACCCTCTGAGCACTCTGCTTCTGTTTCAGTTCAGTTCAGTTCAGTCACTCAGTCATGTCTTACTCTCTGCAACCTCATGAATCACAGCACGCCAGGCCTCCCTGTCCATCACCAACTCCTGGAGGTCACTCAGACTCATGTCCATCAAGTCAGTGATGCCATCCAGCCATCTCATCCTCTGTCATCCCCTTCTCCTCCTGCCCCCAATCCCTCCCAGCATCAGAGATTTTTCCAATGAGTCAACTCTTCGCATGAGGTGGTCAAAGTACTGGAGTTTCAGCTTTAGTATCATTCCTTCCAAAGAAATCCCAGGGCTGATCCCCTTCAGAATGGACTGGTTGGATCTCCTTGCAGTCCAAGGGACTCTCAAGAGTCTTCTCCAACACCACAGTTCAAAAGCATCAATTCTTCGGCGCTCAGCCTTCTTCACAGTCCAACTCTCACATCCATATATGACCACAGGAAAAATCATAGCCTTGACTAGATGGACCTTTGTTGGTAAAGTAATGTCTCTGCTTTTGAATATGCTATCTAGGTTGGTCATAACTTTCCTTCCAAGGAGCAAGCGTCTTTTCATTTCATGGCTGCAGTCACCATCTGCAGTGATTTTGGAGCCCAGAAAAACAAAGTCTGACACTGTTTCCACTGTTTCCCCATCTATTTCCCATGAAGTGATGGGACCGGATGCCATGATCTTCGTTTTCTGAATGTTGAGCTGTAAGCCAACTTTTTCACTCTCCACTTTCACTTTCATCAAGAGGCTTTTTAGTTCCTCTTCATTTTCTGCCATAAGTGTGGTATCATCTGCATATCTGAGGTTATTGATATTTTTCCTGGTTATTGATATTGATATTATCATTGCTCTGCTTGGGCCCTTGTACTTTTCACTCCATTTATGGTTACCTGTTAAGTGGATCATCTGTGTCCTTCCAGGTTCTGAGCTAATACATTAGCTTTTGTTAAATTGTTTTTTTCCCTCTTCATTTTCCCTGTATTGTCCTCATTTTTGTTCTCTTCAAAAAATGATGAAATCTTTTTCATTGACTTGGGTGAGGATAAAATAGGAGGGAATTAGAAAATACCTGTGAGAATTGTTTGCCCTTCTTTCTAAGGCTTAAACCAACAGAAAGTGATTATGTGAGA
Source organism: Tragelaphus eurycerus (assembly GCA_935064755.1). NCBI lineage: Eukaryota > Metazoa > Chordata > Mammalia > Artiodactyla > Bovidae > Tragelaphus > Tragelaphus eurycerus. Next base: position 102,263 of record CAKXYN010000403.1, on the reverse strand, counting down.
TAATGGGCTTCCTGATCAATGCAAAGAAATAGAGGAAAACAACAGAATGGGAAAGACTAGGAATCTCTTCAAGAAAATCAGAGATACCAAAGGAACATTTCATGCAAAGATGGGCACGATAAAGGACAGAGATGGTGTGGACCTAACAGAAGCAGAAGATATTAAGAAGAGGTGGCAGGAATACACAGAAGAACTGTACAAAAAAGAGCTTCAAGACCCAGATAATCATGATGATGTGATCACTGACCTAGAGCCAGACATCTTGGAATGTGAAGTCAAATGGGCCTTAGAAAGCATCACTAGGAACAAAGCTAGTGGAGGTGATGGAATTCCAGTGGAGCTATTCCAAGTCCTGAATGATGATGCTGTGAAGGTGCTGCACTCAATATGCCAGCAAATCTGGAAAACTCAGCAGTGGCCACAAGATTGGAAAAGGTCAGTTTTCATCCCAATCCCAAAGAAAGGCAATGCCAAGGAGTGCTCAAACTACCGCACAATTGCACTCATCTCACACGCTAGTCAAGTAATGCTCAAAATTCTCCAAGCCAGGCTTCAGCAATATGTGAACCGTGAACTTCCTGATGTTCAAGCTGGTTTTAGAAAAGGCAGAGGAACCAGAGATCAAATTGCCAACATCCGCTGGATCATGGAAAAAGCAAGAGAGTTCCAGAAAAACATCTATTTCTGCTTTATTGACTATGCCAAAGCCTTTGACTGTGTGGATCACAATAAATTATGGAAAATTCTGAAAGAGATGGGAATACCAGACCACCTGATCTGCCTCTTAAGAAATCTGTATGCAGGTCAGGAAGCAACAGTTAGAACTGGTCATGGAACAACAGACTGGTTCCAAATAGGAAAAGGAGTACGTCAAGGCTGCATATTGTCACCATGTTTATTTAACTTATATGCAGAGTACATCATGAGAAATGCTGGACTGGAATAAACACAAGCTGGAATCAAGATTGCCGGGAGAAATATCAATAACCTCAGATATGCAGATGACACCACTCTTATGGCAGAAAGTGAAGAGGAACTAAAAAGCCTCTTGTTGAAAGTGAAAGTGGAGAGTGAAAAGGTTGGCCTAAAGCTCAACATTCAGAAAACGAAGATCATGGCATCTGGTCCCATCACTTCATGGGAAATAGATGGGGAAACAGTGGAAACAGTGTCAGACTTTATTTTTCTGGGCTCCAAAATCACTGCAGATGGTGACTGCAGCCATGAAATGAAAAGACGCTTGCTCCTTGGAAGGAAAGTTATGACCAACCTAGATAGCATATTCAAAAGCAGAGACATTACTTTACCAACAAAGGTTCGCCTAGTCAAGGCTATGGTCTTTCCTGTGGTCATGTATGGATGTGAGAGCTGGACTGTGAAGAAGGCTGAGCGCCGAAGAATTGATGCTTTTGAACTGTGGTGTTGGAGAAGACTCTTGAGAGTCCCTTGGACTGCAAGAAGATCCAACCAGTCCATTCTGAAGGAGATCAATCCTGGAATTTCTTTAGAAGGAATGATGCTAAAGCTGAAACTCCAGTATTTTGGCCACCTCATGCGAAGAGTTGACTCATTGGAGAAGACTCTGATGCTGGGAGGGATTGAGGGCAGGAGGAGAAGGGGACGACAGAGGATGAGATGGGTGGATGGCATCACTGACTCGATGGATGTGAGTCTGAGTGACCTCCGGGAGCTGGTGATGGACAGGGAGGCCTGGCGTGCTGCGGTTCATGGGGTCGCAAAGAGTCGGACACGACTGAGCGACTGATCTGATCTGATCTGATCTGATTAGCTCAGACGGTAAAGAATCTGCCTGCAATGCAGGAGACCTGGGTTAGATCCCTGGGTTGGGAAGATCCCCTGGAGAAGGGAATGACAACCCACTCCAGTATTCCTGCTTGGAGATTTCCATGGACAGAGAAATCTGATGGGCTACAGTCCATGGATCACAGAGTCAGACAGGACTGAGCAACTTACACACATATGTGTAAGAAAGCAAAAATATGTCTTATCTATAATCCAAGACTTTGACTGTCTGCCAGACGCCAATGCTCCCTTCAACTGAGAATAGAAATAGATATGATGAAATGCCTAGGGGAGCATGGCTTAGGCCATTCAATTGCCATGTTCTGTGTATTCTGCTCTAGCGGGTATAAGACCTGAGATGACCTACACTCTTCTACATCGTGATGGCATTTGACTGCTGTCTGATTAATACAGAGCAGTCTGAGCTCCGAGTTCCCCCAGGGAGTAAGGCAGGGTATAACTGAAGTTCGTCACAGTCAGTTAAGTGAGGTAAAGGAGAGGCAAAGAATCATAAGAAGGTGACTGTAGTGAGCTGCTTCTGCTAGTGAACTTTGACTGGGCACCAATTTTGCTTGTTTGTTTGTTTTTGTTCTTCCTGTCATTAAATTGGGATAGTAGTGCCACAATTCAAGTTCTTTAAAACATAACCAGGTGAAGGATTTCCTTAGTAATGGAAATCACCTCCTTATTACCTGGTGTTATCTTGAATAAAATAAAAAGGAATATTGTTGAAACACCTTGACTGTTGAAACATCTTGACTGATATTGTTTCTTAGAGTTCTCAAATCTTTAATCACCAAGAAAGCATGACCTATTAATTATTTTAGCCTGACAAAGTATAAGTGCTCTCCCCTGACTAGTTGTCAAGAATTCTTTAAAAGAAAGACAAATATAAAATGTTTTATTTGAGACCAGTGGGAGACTGTAAGCAAAAAGAAAGAGAAAGACAGGAAGAAATCTATCTACCAGTACTACTTACCTGTAGTGAGGCAAGTAATGTGCAACTGTTCAGACACCAGGTGAGCCAAAGCTAAAAAACTTCTTACCAAATTTTTATGATGTGGAGAATTCCAGTTACTGCTAATATGCACATAAATTGCACATAAAACTTGAAACACTGTTTGATATTATCTTGAAAGCCTGAAAACATATGGCCTCCATGACCCAGCAATGGCACTTCTGAGTATATTAAACAAGGGTAGCTAGTGTACACGTGCACCAGCATATAGATACAAGAATATTCACGACAGTGAATCCATAAAAGTTGGAGCTACAAATAATGCCAGTGTTCATCATCAATGAGTGAATAAATAAAATTTCCTATCCTCCGTCAATAGCATACTCTACAGTGGTGAATATACATGAATTATAGATGTGTATGACAAACTAGATGACCCTCATAAACTTCTTGTTGAGCTAAAGAAGCAAGATCCCCATGATTGTCACAATGTAACTCCCTTTGTATTAAGTTTGAGCAATGCTTAACAAATGGAGAAGCATAATATAAAGCCACTTTTAAAAAGGAAGAATGAAAGAATGCACCATGGAAGTCAAAACATTGGTGAGATCTAGTGAAGGTATGAGAGGGCATGATTTGGGCTTTTGGGTGTTCAAGTATTTATTGGTGTGTGTACTGATTACATAGATGATCACTTTAGGTTTATCACCTTTATTGTGTGTGTATGTGTGTGTATGCTGCTGCTGCTGCTAAGTCGCTTCAGTCGTGTCCGACTCTGTGCGACCCCATAGAAGGAAGCCCACCAGGCTCCCCCGTCCCTGGGATTCTCCAGGCAAGAACAGTGGAGTGGGTTGCCATTTCCTTCCCCAATGCATGAAAGTGAAAAATGAAAGTGAAGTCGCTCAGTCGTGTCCGACTCTTAGCGACCCCATGGACTGGAGCCTACCAGGATCCTCCGTCCATGGGATTTTCCAGGCAAAAGTACTGGGGTGGGGTGCCATCGCCTTCCCCGATGTGTGTGTATATGTATATATATATATATATATATATATATATATATATATATATATTTATGCACTGTTCTATATGTATTATAGTTCAGATAATAGAAAAGACTAAGTAGAGAAACAGGGGTATAATTTACCAAGCTTGGAAATAAGGAAATTAAATGAAGCAATAAATGATGGATGGTAGCCTCACTGAGATATGAGAGTTTTAGGAATTCATCTGTCTGTATTTCTTTACATCTCTTCTAAAAAACAGAGCGTGTTGAACAACATTTGTGTGCTATTTGAAATAACCCTCTGGTTTAGGGCAAAAGTGATGAAGGAGAAAGGAAGGGAGTAATTTTTGAAGATGAGCCCTTGAGAACATGGCAGTGGATAGGATTGGGACAAATAAGACGGACATTTTGATGGCCCTGTGAACTCTCCATTACTGGATACAAGAGGGAACATTGTGGAGAGACAGATTTGGAGTTACAAATTCAGTGGTGGGAATTAAGAAGTTGTTTTCAGTGGGGGGAGTTAGGCTCTTCCTTAACAGGGCACTAGAGGAGGATGATCAGCAGCCTGTGTTATCACTGCTTCCCAGCAAATGGTCCTGAACAATACTCACCGTGGTTCTGTTCTGCCAGGCGGTTCATCAGGTAGGACTTTCCTGTCCGATACAGCCCTACAATGGCCACCACCACCAGAGGCTGAGATATCTGGTCAAGAATCTTCAGTGCTTTAGGATTTACTGATAATTGATTTTTCCAGTTTTCCACCAAACAGATGGGGTCCATTTTGGTAGATCCAGATGCCATTGGAACCTGTAACCCAGAGGATAACTCAGTAGACTATAAGATCTGGAAGTCATCTCTCACAGTGTACATCAGCCTTCTGCTTGTGGAACTTATATATCAATTCTCCACACTTTGCATGTTTCTAAAAGGTAAGTACTTAGCCAACCTGTATCAAGGCCTGTACAGGTAAATTATGGAAATTATCTTACTGATCTTTAGATGAACTCTAAAACAACCTTGCCCGCATGAGCCCTACAGTGAACAGAATAAAAAAACAAAGTATTGATGATGGAACCTTGAAAACACTAACATTTTGGGGGTAAGTAGAGGCAGATGGGACTATGACAAGGCCTTAGACTGTGTGGATCACAATAAACTGTGGAAAATTCTGAAAGCGATGGGAATATCAGACCACGTGATCTGACTGAACTAAACTGAATTGAATTTCCCTTCACCATGACAAGGCTGTGATCCGTGTAGGGTATTGTGGTCATAAGAGGATTACATATCTCATAATGCTTCAGTTCAGTCCAGTTCAGTCACTCGGTCATGTCCAACTCTTTGTGACCCCCATGAATCACAGCACACCAGGCCTCCCTTTCCATCACCAACTCCCGCAGTTCACTCAGACTCACGTCCATCGAGTCAGTGATGCCATCCAGCCATCTCATCCTCTGTTGTCCCCTTCTCCTCTTGCCCTCAATCCCTCCCAGCATCAGAGTCTTTTCCAATGAGTCAACACTTCGCATGAGGTGACCAAGATACTGGAGTTTCAGCTTTAGCATCATTCCTTCCAAAGAAATCCCAGGGCTGATCTCCTTCAGAATGAACTGGTTGGGTCTTCTTGCAGTCCAAGGGACTCTCAAGAGTCTTCTCCAACACCACAGTTCAAAAGCAGCAATTCTTCGGAACTCAGCCTTCTTCACAGTCCAACTTTCACATCCATACATGACCACAGGAAAAACCATAGCCTTGACTAGACGGACCTTTGTTGGCAAAGTAATGTCGCTGATTTGAATATACTCTCTAGGTTGGTCATAACTTTTCTTCCAAGGGGTAAGCATCTTTTAATTTCATGGCTGCAGTTACCATCTGCAGTGATTTTGGAGCCCAGAAAAATAAAGTCTGACACTGTTTCCACTGTTTCTCCATCGATTTCCCATGTAGTGATGGGACCAGATGCCATGATCTTCGTTTTCTGAATGTTGAGCTTTAAGCCAAACTTTTTCACTCTCCACTTTCACTTTCATCAAGAGGCTTTTTAGTTCCTCTTCACTTTTTGCCATAAGGGTGGTGTCATCTGCATATCTGAGGTTATTGATATTTCTCCCGGCAATCTTGATTCCAGCTTGTGCTTCTTCCAGCCCAGCGTTTCTCAGGATGTACTCTGCATATAAGTTAAATAAGCAGGGTGACAATATACAGCCTTGACGTATTCCTTTTCCTATTTGGAACCAGTCTGTATTTCCATGTCCAGTTCTAACTGTTGCTTCCTGACCTGCATACAAATTTCTGAAGAGACAGATCAGGTGGTTTGGTATTCCCATTTCTTTCAGAATTTTCCACACTTGATTGTGATCCACAAAGTCTAAGGCTTTGGCATAGTCAATAAAGGAGAAAATAGATGTTTTTCTGGAACTCTCTTGCTTTTTCGATGATCCAGCAGATGTTGGCAATTTGATTTCTGGTTCCTCTCCGTTTTTTAAAACCAGCTTGACCATCAGGAAGTTCACAGTTCACATATTGCTGAAGCCTGGCTTGGAGAATTTGGGGGCATTACTTTAATAGCATGTGAGATGAGTGCAATTGTGCGGTAGTTTGAGCATTCTTTGGCATTGCCTTTCTTTGGGATTGGAAAGAAAACTGACCTTTTCCAGTCCTGTGGCCACTGCTGAGTTTTCCAAATTTGCTGGCATATTGAGTGCAGCACTTTCACAGCATCATCTTTCAGGATTTGGAATAGCTCAACTGGAATTCTATCACCTCCACTAGCTTTGTTTGTAGTGATGCTTTCTAAGGCCCATTTGACTTCACATTCCAGGATGTCTGGCTTTAGGTCAGTGATCACACCATCGTGATTATCTGGGTCATGAAGCTCTTTTTTGTACAGTTCTTCTGTGTATTCTTGCCATCTCTTCTTAATATCTTCTGCTTCTGTTAGGTCCATACCATTTCTGTCCTTTATCGAGCCCATTTTTGCTTGAAATGTTTCCTGGGTATCTCTGATTTTCTTGAAGATATCTCTAGTCTTTCCCATTCTGTTGTTTTCCTCTATTTCTCCGCATTGATCGCTGAAGAAGGCTTTCTTATCTCTTCTTGCTATTCTTTGGAACTCTGCATTCAGATGCTTATATCTTTCCTTTTCTCCTTTGCTTTTTGCTTCTCTTCTTTTCACAGCTATTTGTAAGGCCTCCCCATACAGCCATTTGGCTTTTTTGCATTTCTTTTCCATGGAGATGGTCTTGATCCCTGTGTCCTGTACAATGTCATGAGCCTCATTCCATAGTTCATCAGGCACTCTATCTATCAGATCTAGGCCCTTAAATCTATTTCTCACTTTCACTGTATAATCATAAGGGATTTGATTTAGGTCATACCTGAATGGTCTAGTGGTTTTCCCTACTTTCTTCAATTTAAGTCTGAATTTGGCAATAAGGAGTTCATGGTCTGAGCCACAGTCAGCTCCTGGTCTTGTTTTTTGCTGACTGTATAGAGCTTTTCCATCTCTGGCTGCATAGAATATAATCATTCTGATTTCAGTGTTGGCCATCTGGTGATGTCCATGTATAGAGTCTCTTGAAGTTATACAAGTGCGCAGTCAATCCTATATAGTTTACAATTGTGTGTCTCTGAAGACTGGGAGGGTAATTTCTCAATGAAAGGGGAGAGTTGGCTTTGGCCTGAGAAAGTGATACTTCCTTCCCTGGTTGCAGCAATGGGGGAACTCAGCCTAAGAGGAAGATGAGCGGGCTGGAGGCCCACGCAGTGACAACTGAGAAGGAGAACAGCCACGGGGAAAGAGTCAGCTGGAGGAGCCGAAAGCTGCCCCGAGACGTCCAAGTACAGGCTCTGGAGTTGGGCTGCCAGGCTTCAAACCTGAGGGTTCAAGTCACTTATTGTCTGTTGAAACCTTGGAAAAGGAACTTATGTGCAAAGCCTCCATTTTCTTACCAGTGTTATAGGAAAAACAGTAATTCCTGCCTGATTCATTACTATACAGATGGTAAGATATAAGTTCTCAGAAAGTTTTTAAAACTTTTCCTGCATTAATGTATGACTTCAACAGTAAATAAGTTGGACAATATGTTATAATGTGTTAGTACATTAAGTTGCAATTTGCCATGGAATATAAGTTATCTAAACTCAGTCGGAGAAGGCAATGGCACCCCACTCCAGTACTTTTGCCAAGAAAATCCCATGGATGGAGGAGCCTGGTAGGCTGCAGTCCATGGGGTCGCTAGAGTCGGACACGACTGAGCGACTTCCCTTTCACTTTTCACTTTCATGCATTGGAGAAGGAAATGGCAACCCACTTCAGTGTTCTTGCCTGGAGAATCCCAGGGACGGGAAAGCCTGGTGGGCTGCCGTCTATGGGGTCGCACAGAGTCGGACACGACTGAAGTGACCTAGCTGCAGCAAACTCTCAGTCAGGAAAAAACATGAATTTTCTCAAAAGAATTCCTCTCTAAAATTTCTCCTTCTCTCACTCTCTCTTGCTCTTTTTTTTTTTTTTGTTCAGTGGATGGGGAGCAGAGATAGAGCAGTAAAATGAACTTTTACTTCTGTGTTAGGTGAAAATTAATAAAAGGAAACTTCACTCAAATGGAATCAGCAGGCCAGAAAGAAGAGCTCTCACACAGTACCACTGGAGAGCAGTTATGAGAACTGACAGTCACAAACCCCAAGGAAAAAATCTTCAACAGGAGATTCTCCAGTGAGAGTCCCCAACAGGAAAAAGTATGCCTCACATCTCCTAGAAGAACCCAGCAGTACCCCAGTAACCCAGCCAAGGAAAAAGGGTCATTACCTTAAACTCTCACTTTCCTCCAATGGACTTTCTTTTAAAACAATCCTTCCCAACTTACGACTTTTCTCTATAAATTAAGACAGAGAAACTTCCTCTTTTTCTTGGTTGAATTTGCCCCATGTCTTTTGCTACAGCTTGCTTGTCCCAAATGACAATTCCCCTGCTATTCCTGAGTAAACCCATTTTTACTTGAAAAATCACTATTTTTAAGGTGAACAGTTTTAAGCAACAGGAATAGTAGCATTCACTTCTGAGTCAGAATATTCATAAAGCTTTGGTAGGAGACCATAAGTTTACCATGTTTGTTTTTTTTTTTTAATTAAAAATATTCTGAGGTTTTTAAACCAAGAAACTTCAAAACTAAATAACTAGAATGAAATAGTGTTACTAGATGGCAGAAGATGATGAACAGTTTCCAATGGTTACTATTCAGTAGAGTTATCTGAAGTGATAGTTAAAAGTACCCCACACTCTGTATTTTCAGCAAGCATCAGAAGTTATAAGAGGCAGTATTTGCTTGGGCCATGTGTTAAAAAAAAAAAAAAAAAAAAGCATGGTAAATAAACATGAATAGGCTTACAGTAAGTATTTTTTTTTATTAAGAATGAGATTAAATTATTTCAAATAATACAGTTTTGTGTTATTCAGAATATTGAATGTTAAGAGAAAAAAAATCCACTGTTAATCTGTTAGGATTTAAATTGTCTGTGGACTACCACCAGTGCCCAGCGGGGTGCAGTCATGATGGAGGGGGCTGGAGGAGGAGACTGCACCCAGGGCTTCTGCCAGGGGCTGGGAGTTTGGGCCCTCAGTCCTAAAAAGGACTTTAGCCCCTTTTTCTCAGAAGATGAAGCATACTCTCCTCCTTGTCCCATGTCGGACTTTTTGCTCCAGCCCTGCTTAGGGGGTTCCCCTGGACAACAAGGAGATCAAACCAGTCAATCCTAAAGGAATTCAATTCTGAATATTCATGGCTGAAGTTAAAGCTCCAATATTTTGGCTACCTGATGTGAAGAGCCAACATACTGGAAAAAGACCCTGATGCTGGGAAAGATTGAGGGCAGAAGCAGAAGGGGTGAAAGAGGATGAAATGTTTGGATGGCATCATGGACTCAATGGACATGAGTTTGAGCAAACTCCAGGAGGTAGAGGAGGCTGGGGTGCTGCAGCCCATGGGGTCGCAAAGAGTCAGACACCATCTTAGCAGCTGAACAACAGCAACTGCTACATGCTCCAGGAGGAGCAGAGTATCAGGGTGACATGCCTCAAAGCCAACCAACTCTGAGCTGCTTGAGCTATACTCTGACCCCACGGGGCCATCCTCGCCTCCCCTCCCCCAGGATAGGGCCTGCACTGGGGGATTTTATTGCCCTTATTTAATAGAAGAGTGCCTGGAAGGTCAAGCTTAGGAGCAAACTTACATGGAGCAGACGCTGCAGCTGGGAGTCAAGTCAGCTGCTCTGGATGGCCCCTAGGGCTCCTCTTGCCTCTGGCTCCTCTGGAAACTGCTCTTATATTCAGCAGCTGAAAAGCCAGTTGGTTATTAAAAGTCATCCGGTGTGGGTGGGGTTTATGAGAATCGAAATTGAAAGGACAGAAGGAATTGTATTTTTTTGTTTTCCTTTCCTGGAGGCGGTAACCTAGATGCCTTCCAGGAAAGCCAGGGAGACAAGGGTTCCTCCCCGCCTGGCTGGGTAAACCCAACTTCGTCCCTCCTCCACAGGTGACTTAGGCATTCCTGACCCCACAGTGAATGGGACCCAAATAATGGTAGGATGAGAGTTCAACAGCCTGTCTCTCAGGGGTGTTTTTGTGAAAGAAGGGGTTTGTTTATTAATTTTTCTTCAGTTGCAAAATCTTTAATTCATTTGTTTTCCCTTTCATTTTTAAAAAACTATTTTCTTTTTAACTTGGTGGTTTCTTTCTTCATTGGAGAAGGAAATGGCAACCCACTCCAGGATTCTTGCCTGGAGAATTCCATAGACAGAGGAACCTGTGTATTTAATCCTTGATTTTATAGCCCAGAAAAACTTACTTTTTTAAAATACTCACTTTTTTTTTCTGCTCTTTTACTAAGGTGGATCCACCTTTGGGGTTTGGAGGTGCATTAAGATTTCTTCCATTCTTTTCTGTATCCTAAGGTGTTGTACTACCCTACAAGTTAAAAGCTTGACTGCTGCTGTTAGGGAACCAGGTTCTTTTGCCCAAGAAGCTACAAGCCAAAACACTGAGACACCAAGGTTTGCAGCAGAGGCCACCCAGTAAGGAGGCAAGAGAACAAGTCTCAGGTCTGCCTCCCAAGAGGACAGGGGCTTAGAATATTAACAGGAGCAAGAAGCAGAATGGTCTTATGCCTTAGAGAAAAGTGATTGGTGTGGTAAGGAAAAGTGAGATAACTGGTGATCTGTGCAAGTTTATCTTGGTTACATCTTCTTCATGGGACACGTGCAAATACAGAGGATTTGGTGTGAAACAGGTTGGTGAATTTTGGGCTGTGATGACAGTGGACATGACTGAATGGCTTTCACTTTATAATATGGCTTCCAATAAATTGAGAAAATGGCAGAATGGAAAGAATAGGGAAAGTCACAATTTTAATAGGGACAAAAGGTCTCTTCTGCACAGATTCTGATGAGCTGTATTGGTTTGACCTGGTATCAGCCTGTTTTGTTGTGCTACAATAGGAGTTTTCAAACAACCTGTTCCCTTATCTGCTGTTCTGTAAAAGGAGCTCAAGAATTTCACTTAGTCACCAGTTTCTGTTACAGGTTTTTAACCCTGTGAATCAGGGTCTGGCTATCCCATCTGTATTTCAGATGGCAATGAGGAGAAAGGAAGGACAGGCAGAATGTAGTCTCGAAGCTCTATGGCCAAGACTCCCCAGGAGCAAGTGCTTTGGCACATATTCCCTATGCAGACTTCTCTAGTTGCAAAATCAGCTAGAACAGTATAAAAATCCTTAGTCCTATTGCCATATGCTTATTTTGTAAAATAAAATGATACTGTATTTGGAGCTGTAGAGCATGTTGTAACTGTAAAGGTGTATGTGACAATATCAGGGACAGATTTTTCTAGAATTCTCAGACTACAGTGAGTAGATTCAAGACTTGAATCCAAGCAGGGAAAATTACTGTGGCCCTGTAATTCTTGAGCCACTAAGATTGATTTAGGCAGAGATTAGGCATTTGATCTAAAGCCAATAAAGTTAATCATTTCTCAGTTACCTGGATCCAAGAAATTTCTTCCTTTTTTTTTTCCCTCTCTTGCTCTTAGTTTTGTTCTGTCTCTCTGGATCTCCTCTCTTGTTTTCATCAACTTTTTGTTGTTGTCAGTTAGGATATAAAGATTTGTGTTTCTAGATGAAGAATGTAAGGCCACTTAGATATGTTTGGCTCTGGAACATGATATATATACTATTACCAAAGTATCTACAAGTGTTATATGAAAACAGATTATAGTGTGTGTGAGTAATACATATAACAGCATATAAAAATAGATTTTAAGAGCAAAAATGCCTGTCTATAGGCATGCAGAAAATTGAAGAAAATTTCAGCTTTATAGAAGACATAATATTGTCGTATTTGTATGTACCTTGTGGCTCAGCTGGTAAAGAATCCACCTGCAATATGGGAGACCTGGGTTCAATCCCTGGGTTGGGAAGATCCCCTGGAGAAGGGAAAGGCTACCCACTCCAGTATTCTGGCCTAGAGAATCCCACGGACCATACAGTCCATGGGGTCATAAAGAGTTGGACATGACTGAATGGCTTTCACTTTATAATATGGCTTCCAATAAATTGAGAAAATGGAAGAATGGAAAGAATAGGGAAAGTCACAATTTTAAGGACACACTTATCTCACTTCAGAGATTAATAGAACCAACACAGAAAATCAGTAATGGTGTTAAAGGTGAAGTGAATGGTAATGAGGTAAAGTGAAGTGTCATTTGCTCAGTCATGTCTGACTCTTTGCAACTCCATGGACTGTAACTCATCAGGCTCATCTGTCCATGGAATTCTCCAGGCAAGAATATTGGTGTGGTTTGTCACTTTATTCTCCAGGGGAATCTTCCTGACCCAGAGGTCAAACCCATATCTCCTGCACTGTAGGCAAATTCTTTAACATCTGAGCCACCAGAGAAGCCCAAAGATTTGAAGAGGATAATTAGCAAATTGAACAAATAGATATTTAATATGTTGATAATTGTGATCAAACACTTGTAGAAAACATATTTTTTCAGGTTAACAAATTAAAGTCAAGCAGAGTATACAAATGTACCATAATACTATGTTAAAAAAATATTCCCTGGTGGCTCAGATGGTAAAGAATCTGCCTGAAATGCAGGAGACCCAGGTTCAATCCCTGGGCTGGGAAGATCCCCTGGAGAAGGGAATGGCTGCCCATTCCACTATTCTTGCCTGGAGAATCCCATGGACAAAGGAGCCTGGCGGGCTATAGTCCATGAGTTTGCAAAGAGCTGGTCACGACTGAGCAACTAACACTTTCACTTTTCAACGTCATAAAACAGTGACAAAAAGATAACTGAAGATTCTTATATTTTTATATTATAATTCTAAATAATATATAGGTCACAAAGAATTTTATTTTGAAAAATATAAAATATTTTTAAATGAGCAATACTGATAATACTATATTTTAGACTTCAAGATGCAGTTAAATCACTAATTTCAGTGAAATTCATATCCTCAAGCCATAAACTAGTAAAGAATTAAAGTAGAAAACAAGCTAAATATCAATCTCTTCAAGTGAGTCAAATGAAGAAAAAGTAGAAGAAACCAAAATAAAAGCAAAACAGACTTAATGAAGTAGAAAACCAGTATATAATAGGAGAGTCAAAGCAACCAAACTGTTTGTAAAATTGGTTGTGTATGAAATTGGTAAAGCTAGAGTGACTAATCAAGAGAAATGAGATTCATGTTTCAAACTACTAAGAATCCAAAATGACTCAAGAGAGCATTGCTTCCATCTGAAAAGAAAAAAAGGTCCAAATAAGATATAAAATCATGTTTTTAAAAACCCATCCCAAGTGAGGTCACAAAGCAAGAAGATGAAATTTCAAAGAGTTGCAATGAGAGGATGAGCCACATAAACAAGTTATCGTTTATCTGATTACAGATATTAGAATAACAAAATTTTTAATAAACTTCCTGCATATTGCACAATGGCCAGAATCCCCAATAAACCTTGACATAAGAGCAATTCACACATACTCATATAAAATCTTCCATTGGCCTCCATCAAGTATCATAAGAAATAGTAGATGCAGGGCAGGGGATATGCAATAAGCTTTGTTGGGCAGACTGAATGTGCTTTTCAAGGTTTGAGGTGCAATGGATTTACCTGGAAAACCTAAGAGTATGCAGGCACTCAACAAAGCCTTGCAGGGAGTAAATAAACAATAACAAAAATAGCAGTCTACCATTGGAATAGTTCAAGAGCACAGAAACTGCCCACAAGACAAGTATGCAGGGTCTGCTAAAGGTTGAGGATGGAACAGGAAAACTAAAAGGGTCTTCTGGTGCGTCAGGTCTTCCACTACAAACCGAATTCCACTGGAGGAATGTGAAGCTTGTGGTGGACTTGATGGAGTGTAGCAACAACAAAACTCAGCACAGATGAATTACTACACTGACTACATGCCCCGCACAATCATCCTAACCAAAATAGAGGTTGTGCTATTTTTCAAATATACATCTTATTATCTCAATATCCACATTTTTTTTTTACAGTGCTAAGAAGGCTGAGCACCGAAGAATTGATGCTTTTGAACTGTGGTGTTGGAGAAGACTCTTGAGAGTCCCTTAGACTGCAAGGAGATCCAACCAGTCCATTCTGAAGGAGATCAGCCCTGGGATTTCTTTGGAAGGAATGATGCTAAAGCTGAAACTCTAGTACTTTGGCCACCTCATGCGAAGAGTTGACTCACTGGAAAAGACTCTGATGCTGGGAGGGATTTGGGGCAGGAGGAGAAGGGGACGACAGAGGATGAGATGGCTGGATGGCATCACTGACTCGATGGATGTGAGTCTGAGTGACCTCCGGGAGTTGGTGATGGACAGGGAGGCCTGGCGTGCTGCGATCTCGGGGTCTCAAAGAGTTGGACATGACTGAGTGACTGATCTGAACTGAACTGACTGAAGCATACAATAAAAATGGAGTCAAAAAAAAAACAAGAAACAAACAAAAACAAAGAAAAAACCCAACTTAAAACTATGCATCATAATGAGATAAGACAAAGAACAGAAACAATATCAGAAATAAATCAAATGTGGAACAAGCAGGGCCTTTGAAATCACTATTACTATTTTGAAAGATCTACTGGAAAGGTGAATAACACACATGAACACATTAAAAATTTTTAAAGACTGCATGCTATTAATAGAATTAAGTGGAAATCCTATAAAAGTAAAGCACAATATCAGTGACTAAGAATTCTTTTAAAGGAATTAACAGAAAATATGTGAACAAATTGGTGGAAAGAACCATACAATCTGACATAGATCAATAGTCATTAGCTACATGGAAACACAGAAATAGAGAGAAAAAAAAATATTCTGAGCCTTCAATAGCTTAGGATAGAGACTTCCGGTTAAGATGGCGAAGGATTAGGACGGGGAATACGCTTTCTCCTCCACAAATTCATCAAAGGGACATCTGGGCGCCGAGTAAATACCACAAACAGCTTCGGAGTGCTGGCGGAGGACGTCGGACACCCAGAAAAGCAACTCACTGCCTTCTAAAGGAGGTAGGAAAGAATATAGAAGCCAGAGAGAGACAAAGAGGGAGGGGCGGACCTCTGTCCGGGGAAGGGAGTCTTAAAAAGAGAAGTTTCCAAACACCAGGAAACACTCTCCCTGCGGAATCTGCGCCGAACCTGGGAAACACGGAGACTATCATAACAGGGAGGAGAACAGTTGAGCAATTAGAACCCACAGACTGCGGGCCCTGTGGTAACTTCCGCAGCGGAAAAGCACCGCTGCAAACGCCCGCATCTGCCATTGGGGAGCCGGGGCTGGGCAGGGAGACGCCTTGGCCGTTCCCACGCGGGACGCTCCGCTGCCGGCGCTCCCCAGAGGGACACTCCCCCGCGGGACTCTCCCCCACTGGACGCTCCCCCGCCGGCCACTCCCGCGCAGGCGTGCCCCCGCCCGCTGTGCCGGCGGCTCCCACGAGGGCCACCCCATCCCCTCCCCCACCCGCCCGCCCGCCATTCCCGTCGCCGGCCCCTCCCCCTCTGCGGGCCTCAGCGCAGACTTCGTTCGCCTGATTGTCTGGAGTGCTGCCTAACTGGAGTAGTTTGGGCCGGCAATCCAGATTGTGCAGCGCCGACCACACGAGTGGCGGGCCTTGGCCCAGAACACCGCCGAACCGTGCACAGAACAAAGAACTATACAGACCAACCACAGAGAAAGGGGCCTATAGATCTTGAGAAATTTAAGCCGGAACAAGGAACTAGCTGAAAATGAACTGAACCCACAACAATAATAGAGAAACTCTTATATATATTGTTACTATTTTTACCATCATTATTTCCTTTTTTTTTTCTTTTCTTTTTTTAATATATATATATTTTTTAAATTTTTATTATTTTTTAATTGGAAAAAGGAAAACAAAATTTTTTTTTTCCCTTTTAATTTTTTTTTGTTGTTGTTTGTTTTGTTTCTTTTATTTTTTTATTATTATTATTTTTTTTATCCTCTTGTACTTCTTTAATCTCCACGTTTAGATATAACTTTTGCGACCCTGTTTTGTTTTTTTTTTCTTTTTTTTCCTTTTTGTCCTTTGCTTTTTTCCTTTCCTTTTTTCTTTTCTTTACTGATTACTGACTAGATCTGTCTCTCTCCTTCACACTCCCTCCTTTTATCCTCCTGACCACCTCTGTCTCCTTCCTCCCTTTTTCCTTCTATGTATAATTCCGTGAACATCTCTGAGCAGTCCAGTTGTGGAATGCATTATAGAAGAAGAAGTTTTTGAGACTACTGTAAAAATAAGACCAATAACTGGAACCAGGAGGCTTAAGTCCATACCCTGATCCCACGAAACACTAATTGACAGGAGCTCATTAAAAGCCTCCATACCTACTCTGAAACCAAGCATCACACAAAGACCAGCAAGTTCCACAACAAGACATATCAAGCAAATTCTCCAGAAAAACAAGAACACAGCCTGAGCTCCAATACACAGGCTACACAAAGCGACCCCAAAAGCATAGACATCTCATAACTCACTACTAGACACTCCACTGCACCCCAGAGAAAAGAAATCCAGCTCCACCCACCAGAACACCGATACAAGCTTCCATAAACAAGAAACCTCGACAAGCCACCGGTACAAACCCACATATAGTGCAGAAACGCCACAATAAAGAGAACTCCACAGACTACCAGAATACAGTAAAGACGCCCCAAACTTAGCAATTTAAACAAGATGAAAAGACAGAAGAATTCCCAGCAGGTAAAGGAACAGGATAAAAGCCCACCAAACCAAACAAAAGAGGAAGAAATAGCGAACCTACCTGATAAAGAATTCCGAATAATGATAGTGAAATTAATCCAAAATCTGGAAAGCAAAATGGAATCATGGATAAATAGTCTGGAGAAAAGCATTGAGAAGATGCAAGAAAGATTTAACAAGGACCTAGAAGAAATAAAAAAGAATCAACATATAATGAATAATGCAATAAATGAGATCCAAAACACTCTGGAGGCAACAAATAGTAGAATAACAGAGGCAGAAGATAGAATTAGCGAATTAGAAGATAGAATGGCAGAATTAAAGGAATCAGAGGAGAAAAAAGAAAAACGAATTAAAAGAAATGAGGACAATCTCAGAGACCTCCAGGACAATATTAAACGTTACAATATTCGAATCATAGGAGTCCCAGAAGAAGAAGACAAAAAGAAAGACCATGAGAAGATACTAGAGGAGATAATAGTTGAAAACTTCCCTAAAATGGGGAAGGAAATAATCACTCAAGTCCAAGAAACCCAGAGAGTCCCAAATAGGATAAACCCAAGACGAAACACCCCAAGACACATATTAATCAAATTAACAAAGATCAAACACAAAGAACAAATATTAAAAGCAGCAAGGGAAAAACAACAAATAACACACAAGGGAATTCCCATAAGGATAACAGCTGATCTTTCAATAGAAACTCTCCAAGCCAGGAGGGAATGGCAAGACATACTTAAAGTGATGAAAGAAAAGAACCTACAGCCCAGATTATTGTACCCAGCAAGGATCTCATTCAAATATGAAGGAGAAATCAAAACCTTTACAGACAAGCAAAAGCTGAGAGAATTCAGCACCACCAAATCAGCTCTCCAACAAATACTAAAGGACATTCTCTAGACAGGAAACACAAAAAGGATATATAAATTCAAACCCAAAACAACAAAGTAAATGGCAACGGGATCATATTTATCATTAATTACCTTAAATGTAAATGGGTTGAATGCCCCAACCGAAAGACAGAGACTGGCTGAATGGATACAAAAACAAGACCCCTCCATATGAATGAAACTAGAACACTTTCTAACACCATACACAAAAATAAACTCAAAATGGATTAAAGAGCTAAATGTAAGACCAGAAACCATAAAACTCCTAGAGGAAAACATAGGCAAAACACTCTCTGACTTACATCACAGCAGGATCCTCTGTGACCCACCTCCCAGAATATTGGAAATAAAATCAAAAATGAACAAATGGGACCTAATCAAACTTAAAAAGCTTTTGCACAACAAAGGAAACTATAAGCAAGGTGAAAAGACAGCCTTCAGAATGGGAGAAAATAATAGCAAATGAAGCAACTGACAAACAACTAATCTCAAAAATATACAAGCAACTTCTACAGCTCAATTCCAGAAAAATAAATGACCCAATCAAAAAATGGGCCAAAGAACTCAATAGACATTTCTCCAAAGAAGACATACAGATGGCTAACAAACACATGAAAAGATGCTCAACATCACTCATTATCAGAGAAATGCAAATCAAAACCACTATGAGATACCATTTCACGCCAATCAGAATGGCTGCTATCCAAAAGTCCACAAGCAATAAATGCTGGAGAGGGTGCGGAGAGAAGGGAACCCTCTTGCACTGTTGGTGGGAATGCAAACTAGTACAGCCACTTTGGAGAACAGTATGGTGATTCCTCAAAAAACTGCGAATTGAACTGCCTTATGATCCAGCAATCCCACTGCTGGGCATATACACTGAGAAAACCAGAATTGAAAAAGACACGTGTACCCCAATGTTCATAGCAGCACTGTTTGCAATAGCCAGAACGTGGAAGCAACCTAGATGTCCATCCACAGATGAATGGATAAGCAAGCTGTGGTACATATACACAATGGAATATTACTCAGCCATTAAAAAGAATACATTTGAATCAGTTCTAAGGAGGTGGATGGAACTGGAGCCTATTATACAGAGTGAAGTAAGCCAGAAACAAAAACACAAATACAGTATACTAACGCATATATATGGAATTTAGAAAGATGGTAAAAAATAACCCTATTTACGAGACAACAAAAGAGACACTGATGTATA
The DNA here is from genome assembly GCA_935064755.1 of Tragelaphus eurycerus. Classification (NCBI taxonomy): domain Eukaryota; kingdom Metazoa; phylum Chordata; class Mammalia; order Artiodactyla; family Bovidae; genus Tragelaphus; species Tragelaphus eurycerus. The sequence continues at coordinate 83,109 of CAKXYN010000403.1, read as the reverse complement.
GACCAGACTTTTGGACTCTGGGACCAGGAGAGGGTGAGATGATTGGGGAGAATAGCATTGAAATATGTATAATATTATATCTGAAATGTATTAATTGTTCAAACTAAACACTATCATGTTACAATTTGTTCATACTAGATGTTTGTAATGTTTCTGATAATCAATAAAAGAGATTCTTGATTAAACTAAAAAAAAAAAAAAAAAAAATAGCTTAGGATATCCCCCAGTACAATGACAAAAGGTTTCTTGTGCACATAACTGGAAAAATAAAAATAGAAGAAGTAAAGAAAGAGGCAGGAAAAATACTTGAAGATTAAATTTCCCAAAATTAATGAGACAAATTGCCGATCAAAGGTTCACAGAACCCCAAACAAAACAAATATAAGATAAATACAGCCTTGCACCCCACAGACTAGTAATAAAAGCCAATTATGAACAGAAAATCTTAGAGACAAGCAGTGAAAAAAGAAACATTACACACAGAAGAACAAAAACTAGGCTTGGAAAGAAACATTGCTAAGAATTATATAAGCTAAGAAAAAGTGGAATAACATCTCTATTAAAGTGTTGAATGAAAAACGTCAACCAGAATTATCTACAGAGTAACAATGCCTTTAAAGTGAATGTAAAAGATTTTAAAAATGTAGTGTTTGTATGTACCCTATTGGTGGGAATGTAAATTGATGGAGCCACTATGGAAAACAGTATGAAAGTCCCTCAAAAGACTAAAAATATAACTACCATAGCAAGGGTATGGTATGAGCATGGCACATGTTATGAGTTTATGTAAGCATTATACTCATTCATGATTGTTCTGCACTCATGAACTAATCACTTCCTAAAGGCCCAACCACCAAAACCAGCACATTGGGCATAAGTTTTTCAACATATGATACTTGGGGAGACATACTGATTTAGATGGTAGTAGAAAAGTTCTTGGAGAGGGTAATGGTGACCCACTCCAATACCCTTGCTTGGAAAATCCCATGGACAGAGGAGCCTGGTAGGCTGCAGTCCATGGAGTTGCTAAGAGTCAGACACAACTGAGTGACTTCACTTTTCCTTTTCATTTTCATGCATTGGAGAAGGAAATGGCAACCTACTCCAGAATTCTTGCCTGGAGAATCCCAGGGACGGGGGAGCCTGGTGGGCTGCTGTCTATGGGGTCGCACAGAGTTGGCCACAACTGAAGCGACTTAGCAGCAGCAGCAGCCCCAGAAAAGTTCTCTAGGGCAGGCAGGGGTCCTCAACACCCCCCACGCCCTGCTGCAGACTGGTACTGGTCCATGGCCTGTTAGGAACTTGGCTGCACAGCAGGAGGTGAGCTGCAGGGCAAGAAAGGGAAGCTTCATGTGCGGCTCCCCATCACTAGTATCACCACTTGAACTATCCTCCACCTCCACTCCCATTGTCTTCCATAAGACCAGTCCCTGGTTCCTAAATGTTTGGGGACCACTCTTTTAGGGAAACCAAAAGATAGCAGAGAGACAAAAACATTAACAGTAAGGAAATGTTATTTCTTGACACAGCAGCCAAAACAAGTGGTAAACACAATCTAACCTGTAGACAGTTAACATAAAACCTCACACTATAGACATATTTAACTCAGGTCCTTCAAAATATTAAAATATGCCAGCTTTCAACAAAAAATTACTAGACATGCTAAAAGGCATAAAAGCAGTCTGAAGTGTCAAATCAAGTATCAGAATCAGACTCAGACATGACAAAAATTTGCAAATTATCAGACAGCTAAATTTAAAATTACTGTGATTAATATGCTAAAAAATCTTAGGGAGAAAGAGGAAAACATGAATGAACAGTTGAGTAATGTAGGGAGAGAAATGGAAACTCCCACAATTGTAAGGAGATACAAGAAACTAAAAAATGCTGACAGAATGAAGAATGTCTTTGGTGGGTTCATCAGTAGACTGAACATGACTGGGATGGACTCAGTGAATTTGGAGGTGTGTCAATAGAAACTTCTCAAATTGAAAAGCACATCATATTCAACTACAGAAAATCAAAGATAAAATCTTGAAATAAGGCAAAGAGATTTTATTTTACTCATAGAAGCACTAGGGTAAGAATTATATCAGATGTCTCCTTTGAAAGCATACAAGCAAGAAGAGAATGGAGTGAAATAATTAAAATCTTGAAAGAAATAGCAACACCAAATTAGAATTCTGTATCTACTGAAATTATTCTTCTGAGTGAAGGAGAAATAAGTACTTCCTCAGACAAGCAAAAATTGAGGGAATCTATCACCAGGAACCCTGATTTGTAAGAAATGTTTAAAGGTCTTCAGAGGAGGAAAATGATATATCAGAAATTTGGATCTACATAAAGACTGGAAGAGCACTGAAGGAGGAATAAATGGCAAGAAAATAAAGATGTATTTCTCTTATTCTAAGTTGATCTAACATACAACAATTTATTAAACCAATAATAGCACAAATGTATTTGAAGATTGAAGAGTATGTATGAGTGAAATGAATTATAGCAATGATACAAAAGACCAGAGAGAAGAATTAGGAATATTTTGTTATTTTAAGGTGCTTGTGCTATTGGTGATGTGGTATAGTGTTATTTGACACTGAACATGGATTGGTTAGAAATGTATATTGCAATCTCTAGGGCAAACAGTTTAAAAAAATTTTTTAAAGAAGTATAATTGCTATGCTAAGAAAGGATAGAAAATGGAATCATATAAAATGCATAATTAAAACCAAAAGTTAGAAAAGGAGTGAAAGATAAAATAGTGACAAAGATATGGGCAATGAATAGTGAAAAGTATAAAGTAAGGCGGATATTAATCCTACTATATAATGTAATCAATTATCAGTAATCAATTTCCATATCAATGGTCTAATACACCAATGAAAAGACAGAGACTGTCAGAGTGGATTAAAAACACAAAACTCAATTATCTGTTGTGTACAAGAAAACCATTTTAAATAAAAAGACAAAGGTAGACTAAAGGAACGGAGATTATGGCATATCATATAGGGTATATATATGTCATATATGGTATATATAGATAATGGTAGATAACATCAGTTTAGTTCAGTTCAGTCCCTCAGTCATGTCTGACTCTTTGCAATACCATGGACTGCACCATGCCAGGCTTCCCTGTCCATCACCAACTCCTGGAGCTTGCTCAAACTCATGCACATCGAGTGGGTGATGCCATCCAAACATCTTATCCTTTTCCTCCTTCCCTCAATCTTTTCCAGCATCAGGGTCTTTCCCAATGAGTCAGTTCTTCACATCAGGTGGCCAAAGTATTGGAGTTTCAGCTTCAGCATCCATCCTTCCAATGAATATTCAGGACTGATTTCCTTTCAGATTGACTGGTTTCATCTCCCTGCACTCCAAGGGATTCTCGAGTCTTCTCTAACACCACAGCTCAAAAACATCAATTCTTTGGCACTTAGCTTACTTTAGAGTCCAACTCTCACATTCATACATGACTAATGGAAAAGCCATAGCTTTGACTAGATGGAGTTTTATTGGCAAAGTAATATCTCTGCTTTTTAATGTGCTGTCTAGGTTGATCACAGCTTTTCTACCAAAGAGCAAGTGGCTTTTAATTTCATGGCTGGAATCACCATCTGCAGTGATGTGGAGCTCCTCCAAAAATAAAGTCTGTCACTGTTTGCATTGTTTCCCCGTCTATTTGCCAGAGTGATTGGACATCATGTCATGATCTTAGTTTTCTGAATGTTGAGTTTTAAGCCAACTTTTTCACTGTCTTCTTTCACTTTCATCAAGAGGCTCTTTAATTCCTCTTCACTTTCTGTCATAAGGGTGGTGTCATCTGCATATCTGAGGTTATTGATATGTCTCCCAGCAATCTTCATTCCAGCTTGTGTTTCATTCAGCACAGCATTTTGCATGATGTACTCTGCATACAAGTTAAAGAAGCAGGGTTACAATATACAGCCTTAATGTACTCCTTTCCAGATTTGGAACCAGTCTATTGTTCCATGTCCAGTTCTACCTGCTGCTTCCTGACCTGGAAACAGATTTCTCAAGAGGTGGGTCAGGTGGCCTGGTATTCCCATCTCTTGAAGAATTTTCCACAGTTTGTGGTGATTCATACAGTCAAAGGCTTTAGCAGAGTAAATAAAGCAGAAATAGATGTTTTTCTGGAACTCTATTGCTTTTTTGATAATCCAGTGGATGTTAGCAATTTGATCTCCAGTTCCTCTGCCTTTTCTAAAACTAGCTTGAACATCTGGAACTTCACAGCTCACGTACTGTTGAAGCTTGGCTTGGAGAATTTTGAGCATTACTTTGCTAGCATGTGAGATGAGTGCAATTGTGCGGTAGTTTGAGCATTCTTTGGCATTGCCTTTCTTTGGGATTGGAATGAAAACTGACCTTTTCCAGTCCTGTGGCCACTGCTGAGTTTTCCAAATTTGCTGGTATATTGAGTGCAGCACTTTCACACCATCATCTTTTAGGATTTGAAATGGCTCTACTGGTATTCCATCACCTCCACTATCTTTGTTTGTAGTGATGCTTCCTAAGGCCCACTTGACTTCAGACTTCAGGATGTCTTGCTCTAGGTGAGTGATCACAATATCACAGTTATCTGTGTCATGAAGATCTTTTTATGCATAGCTCTTTTGTGTATTCTTATAACCTTTTCTTAATATCTTCAGCTTCTGTTAAGTCCATACAATTTCTGTCCTTTATTCTGCCTATCTTTGCTTGAAATATTCCCTTAGTAGCTCTAATTTTCTTGAAGAGATATCTAGTCTTTCCCATTCTTTTGTTTTCCTCTATTTCTTTGCATTGATCACCAAGGAAGGCTTTCTTATTTCTCCTTGCTATTCCTTGGAATTCTGCATTCAAATGGGTATATCTTTCCTTTTCTCATTTGCCTTTCACTTCTCTTCTTTTCTCAGCTATTTGTAAGACTCGTCTGACAACCATTTTGCCTTATTGCATTTCTTTTTCTTGGGCATGGTCTTGATTACTTCCTCCTTCCTGTACAATGTCATGAACCTCAGTCCATAGTTCTTAAGGCACTTTGTCTATCAGATATAGTCCCTTGAATCTATTTGTCACTTCCACTGTATAATCATAAGGGATTTGATCTAGTTCATACCTGAATAGTCTATTGGTTTTCTCTACTCTCTTCAATTTCAGTCTGAATTTGGCAATAATGAGTTTATGATCTGAGCCACAGTCAGTTCCTGGTCTTGTTTTTGCTGACTGTATAGAGCTTCTCCATCTTTGACTGCAAAGAATATAATCAATCTGATTTCAGTGTGGACCATCTGATGATGTAGAGTTGTTTCTTGTGTTGGAAGAAGGTGTTAGTTATGACCAGTGCCTTCTCTTAGCAAAATTCTGTTAGCCTTTCTCCTGCTTCATTTTGTACTCTAAGGCCAAATTTGCCTGTTATTCCAGGTATCTCTTGACTTCCTACTTTTGCATTCTATTCCCCTATGATGAAAAAGACATCTTTGTGGGTGTTATTTCTAGAAGGCCTTGTAGGTCTTCATAGAACCATTCAACTTCAGCTTTTTTGGCTCTAGTGGTGGGGCATAGACTTGGATTACTGTGATATTGAATGGTTTGCCTTGGGAATGAACAGAAATCATTCTGTCATTTTTGAGATTGCACTCAAGTACTGCATTTCAGACTCTTGTTGACTATGATGGCTACTCCATTTCTTCTAGCTGATTCTTGCCCATAGTAGTAGATACCATGGCCATCTGAATTAAATTCACCCATTCTGGTCCATTTTAGTACACTGAATCCTAAAATGTTGATGTTCACTCTTGCCATCTCCTGTTTGATCACTTCCAATTTGCCTTCATTCATGGACCTGACATTCCAGGTCCTATGTTATATTGTTCTTTACGGCATTGGTCTTTATTTCAATCACCAGTCGCATCCACAACTGGGTGTTGTTTTTGCTTTAGCTCCATCTCTTCATTCTTTCTGTAGTTATCTCTCCACTCTTCTCCAGTAGCATATTGGGCACCTACTGACCTGGGGAATTCATCCTTCAGTGTCATATATTTTTTTTTTCCTTTTCATACTGTTCATGGGGTTCTCAAGGCAAGAATACTGAAGTGGTTTGCCATTCCCTTCTCCAGGGGACTGCATTTTGTCAGAAATCTCCACTATGAACCAATCCACTTTGGGTGGCCCTACATGGCAGCAGCCGAGGGTGCCAGGCTGCAACGGCGCAGGAATGGCCGAGAGGAGCTACACCATGCCCGAGGCCAGGGGCGGCGGTTGGGAGGAGCAACCTCATGTCCAAGGAGCGGTGGCTGTGTGGGCACAGGAGGCCTGAGAGGAGCTATTCCACGTTCAAGGTCAGGAGGGGCGGCGCTGAGGAAATACGCCTCATCCAAGGTAAGAGAAACCCAAGTAAGACAGTAGGTGTTGCAAGAGGGCATCAGAGGGCAGACACACTGAAACCATAATCACAGAAAACTAATCAATCTAATCACACTAGGACCACAGCCTTGTCTAACTCAATGAAACTAAGCCATGCCCGTGGGGCCACCCAAGACGGGTGGGTCATGGGGGAGAGGTCTGACAGAATGTTGTCCAAGGAGAAGGGAATTTCAAACCACTTTAGTATTCTTGCCTTGAGAACCCCATGAACAGTATGAAAAAGCAAAATGATAGAATAATGAAAGAGGATTTCCCCAGGTCAGTAGGTGCCCAATATGCTACTGGAGGTCAGTGGAGAAATAACCTCAGAAAGAATGAATGGATGAAACCAAAGCAAAAACAATACCCAGTTGTGGATGTGACTGGTGATAGAAGCAAGGTCTGATGCTATAAAGAGCAATATTTCATAGGAACCTGGAATGTCAGTTCCATGAATCAAGGCAAATTGGAAGTGGTCAAACAAGAGATGGCAAGAGTGAACGTCGACATTCTAGGAATTAGCGAACTAAAATGAACTGAAATGGGTGAATTTAACTCAGATGACCATTATATCTACTATTGCAGACAGGAATCCCTTAGAATAAATGGAGTAGCCATCATGGTCAACAAATGGTCCCAAATGCAGTACCACCCAGTCTCTGAGAATAAACCAATCTCATTAGTTTCTGGTTGATACTTCCTAGATATTCTTTCCATAAATCATTTATATTTTCTTATTCACATTTTTAATAAGAAAGATCAGATTTTACAAATATATGGAAATCAGTCTGTATCACTTCATAGAAAACTTGCTCATTCTTTTTGATGGGTGCCTACTCCATTAAATGTATATACCATAGTTTGCTTAACCACTCCTATGTGTGGGCACTTAGATTGCTTCTAGTGTTTTTCAATTACAGTGCTGCAATGAATAACCCTGCTTTCATATTGTTGCAGCTGTTTCTTCAGAATAGATTCCTGGGAATGAGGTTGCTCTGTCAAAAGGCAAGAGTATATACTTTTGTTGCTTATTGCTAAATTCTTTTCCAGAAGAAGGGTATACTAGACTGCATTTCCACTGGCTCAGCTTGTATCACATTTCCATAACATGGAGATTTTTTATGTTTCACATCTTCTGACTTCATTACAAAATTTCCTTTCGAAGCTTTTCACCTTCAAATTTTGATCTTTGGACAGGACACCCTGAGCTGTCTCACCTCAGGCATATATAACAGGTACCCTGCATCTGGGGAATATTATGTCAAACATTTATATAATGTGAAACACATGCCATCCTAACCCAGTCTTGGACCTGGTTTCTCCCAAGTCTGTTCCTGGGCAAGCTCTGGATCAGACTAAGACTCAGGGTCCCCAGTGGCTTCCTCCTCTCAGGGAGGGGCACTGCTGAGCTGCCATAGTCCACCTGTCTAGCGACTCACTGGTTCTTAACCATTGATCTTCATCTGAATTCATGTATTTTTGCCCAAGACTGATACCTCTAATCTGAATTTCACTCTTCATGACAACTTGAAATTACAATGAAGTAATCATAGTTCAGACATACAAAACTAGAGTTGAGTGCCATTAAGAATTTAGTCTAAGGCATATCCTAGCACCATGAAAAGCTTGAATTTTCTCTGACCTGTATCACACCTAAGGACAGCATCAGCTGTGTTTGGGACAACATCTGCTATCTGCAACTTTATGGTTCAGGGTTCCCTCCTTCCCCCACCTTGTGGAACTTTAAAACCATTTCAGTGATTTAAACCAATTTAAAATCAATTCAGTAACCATCTCAGGTCCTTACTTTTTGCCTTAATTATAATCCTTAACACAGAATTGTAAATAACTGGTCTTAGTTTTGACCTTTATAAACTTTTTCTATTTTGTAGTCAAGAGGAATATAAGTTTTTAAGTGCTTCTTGAACTTGTGTCCCAGGCTGCAGTCCTAATAAACCTTGAATAAAACACCTCTTCATTTTAATCAGGTCATAGTTTCTGAAATTTTTGTTAACACTCTATATTTCACTCAATTATGTTACCAAATTTTGACCTCTTTGTGTTTGAAGATTGATTCTTTATTATCTCCATATGTATCAATGGGCATATTGCTCTTAATTACCTCAGGTAATGAAGCGACTCTTATGAAACATGATCTTATAAGCGATCATGTTTCCTCTCTGAACTCTGTTCTGTATAAAGTATTTATTCACATGATTTTAGTCATGACCTCTTTAACCAGGACTTGATGATTTGATAATTTTATAGCATTAAAAGAAGTTGAAGTTTTCTTTTAGTAATGCCCTCCTTACCTTGTTAACTTCAATGTCTCAATCCCTGTAACTGGAAGTGATCATAATAAAACTTTTATTAACTTTTTGAGATATCAACAAAGACAGACTAAGGGATGCCGGTTTTTATTCTTATCCTATAAGAAAGCATGATTGCTTCTATTATAGTTGATTACTTCTGGCTTCTGGCTGAAGACTGGAATCTTATATGATGCCAGTCTTGCCACCTATCTGGCTTCCCATTTCTCTAGGGGTGGCTAAAAAAAAAGCTTTTATTTTTCCTATGACAGTACTGTACTCATTTCCTCTTACAACAGTGGCCCACCAGGACTGCTGGCAAGAAGATTGTCTGGTTTTAACATGAGACATAGCACTTTTATAAAATGAGAATCAATCAGTTACTGACCAGAAAAAGTGGCTGCACAAAGATTTTGTAAGCTCCCAAATTACAATAACCTGTAGCCTTTTTTTGTAGACCCCAAGTTCTAGCACTTGGAAAGTTTGCAATAAAGACAGAAGTGAACTCTGAGCTTTAGTTAGTGGGCTTTATCAAAAATAAAGACACTTTAATAAAGTATCAAGAAAGAATCTTGAAGCATTCCTGGCTCTTAGTTTAGACTCTGCCTCTGCTGGAACTTAATTCAACACAGAGCTCAGCAGTGGGCACTTAGAGGACACCCTGCTGCCCAACATCAGACTTTCATCTGAACTCATGACAGATCAGGCTCTGCGCAGCCTGTCTTGGTATGATTGCTTTAGAGAAAGTGTGCTGCCTCCCGTAAATCTCTTCCCACCCAGCCTCAGTCTTACCTGGTGGAGAGATCCTGTAGAGGTGAGCAGAAAGCTGCCTCAACTGGTAGGTTAGAAGAGCTTGTCCTCTTGCTGTTTCTTCTGAGTTTGGTTTCACTTTTCTTTCTCACTGGCAATTTGGCCTCTATTTTATCCCTCCAATCTCCGGGGATTTCTCAGATTTTCTTCACCCAATGATAAGAAAGTGAAACTATCAGGCAACGTCTGCAAAGAAACAGACAGCACTGAAACTGAAAGTAGAATCTAAGGCTGCAAAGGAAATGCAAGAGCTATGCTAGTGAGAGAGCCCCACATGATTTCTCAACTGGAACCTTTAAATTTTATAATTAGAAAACGTCTTAGAGACTGCTGAAAAGAACAATCAGAGAACGATCCATTGGATCAATTAAAATAATGCTGTTTATTTCCTGTTGGAGACAGTTTGAAAAGTATTAGGATGAGAAAACCTAAAATGATGATTTTCTAGGTCCAGTTAGCTTCAGTCACAGTGTAGCTGGTTACTCATGTTTAGTGAGAACTCTAAGTTCTCAAGGGGAATGACTGTGTCATACTTTTTTTTAATTCTCCATACTTAATCCTAGTACTGGCACTTAGTGCTTAATAAATAATAAAAAATGAGGTTATATTCCATTTTTTGCACACTTGATTCATACCCAGTGACAGACAACTTCTATATATACATTATCCCCTCTTAGTCTTATACCACAGTATTTTTACCACAATATTATTTATTTTTACCACAATATTAGAGAGATTTAATAATGTGCTAAAATCACAAGGTAGTATGATTGAACCCCAAAAGTCTTTCTCCAGAATCCATACTGTCAACCACCTCACTTAATACCTCTGTTGTTGCCAAGTGAACAACAATAATAATAATGTTTCTTATTTATCAATTGCTTCCTAGGCCAAACTCTTCACATATTATTACCTATTACATATAATAATTAGGCAGCTTGAGTTTGTAGTCCCTGGGCTCTTTGGGGCTTCCCTTGTGGCTCAGCTGGTAAAGAATCTGCCTGTGATGCAGAAGACCTGGGTTTGATCCCTGGGTTGGGAAGATCCCTAGAGAAGGGAAAAGCTACCCATTCCAATATTCTGGCCTGGAGAATTCCATGAACTGTATAGTCCATAGGGTCCCAAAGAGTCATACACAACTGAGTGACTTTCACTTTCTTTCACTTGGGCTCTTTTGATTGAGGACTTCCTTGGGATTTTGACTTATTCTTTTCACGGCCTTCCAGCTATTTAAAGGCCTCTGTGCTTTACATCAGGAGGTCTAAGCCAGGATTCCCCAAAGGTCATTCTACTGAACAGTGAGCCTCTGGAATGTTCCTTGATAAAAATATTTCATGGCCAAATAAGTTTGTGAAATATCTTGTTCCTCTGTTAGAGCTTTACCAGTAATAGAAGAGAGCAGAGAGAGGAAGGGAGAGAGGGAAGAAGGGTTCTATAACTTATTTCTCACATAATCCTTTTTCTGCTTCTGTAACTGATGTTTCTGTATCCTACTCTGTGTTGATTCATATAATCTTGTCTCAATGTTCAATCCATTTTCTGAATTTGAGTTAAATTCTTTGAGTGGTTTCATTACTCTTTTCATGCTATCAAGGTCCCGCATATAAATCTGATTGTAGGCACCTTGGAAGAACAATTTTTCTTCTCTGTCTTTGAAAGTACCTAGCAAAGTTTTCAGTACATAGATGATGCACAAACACTTTTGATATAACAGCAGATGATTGAAAAACAGTGGCACCTAAATGTATTCAAATCCATGCTATGCACCAAACTTTGTTCCATGCATTTGGTATTAGTATTAGAAAGAGTAAATGTAGAAATATAAGCAAAGTACTAGATCTGTCCCCATTTTACAGATGATAAAACCTGAGGCTCTCAGAGACTGTGAATTGTCAGAAGTCTTAGACTAGTAAACGTGAATTTGGACCTGAATTTGAAACCATCTGGACCTGAATTTGAAGCCATCTAGCTCTGACTTTGAAGCCAATGCTCTTTCTATTAACGTATAGTTTAAGGCTCATAACAATACTTTAGATATGGGGTACTTATTATCCCTATATTTAACAAGGAAAAAGAGTCAGAGGGTAAGAAATATGTCAGCCTAAATATTCTTGTGTACTTTAAAACATACCCTTCATATGCTGGGTACAGTGTTCTATGGATATTCAATAGATATTCAATAGAACCTAATAGAATTCAGTGGAATTCCTTTCTTTGCTGTCATTCCATCCTATGTCTCCAAATTTCCATCTAGCAATATCTACAAATAAATAGTAATATAATATAAACATGAATAAAACTAATCTTCACCTGAAAAATTGCCTCCTATTTAGCTGAAGAGAGAGTTAAATAATAAACTACTAAATGGCAAAGATTAGAATCAGTGGGAATAAGAAGACCAAGTGTGGACAGAACAAATTGTAATGCTAACTCTATGATGGATGCTCATTTAAAATATTATCTGAGACTTATGCCTCAACTGAGAGCTTGAGGACCAGCCAGTAATCATTTAAAACTGGCAGAAATGACGATTTTTAAATGAATGGTCCTAGGCCAAGGAGTATCCAAAAGGAAAAATGAAAAAATGACTTCCACGTCATACCATACACAAAAGGTTATTCCAGAAAGATTGTAGAGTTCAATATAAAAGGGAAAACAATAGCCTCTAGAAAATAGTATGAAAGAATAGTTTCAAGTATTTGAGAATAGGAAAGGTATTTTTAGCGCATAAGATGTGTGAAACAGTTGTAAAGATTAACAAATTTGACTATATAAAAATTAAGATATATTGTTTATTAAAAGACATCACTAATAAAAGAAAAAGGTAAACTACATATGAGAAGACATAAATAAATGATGAATTACCATATATAAATAACTTCTAGAAAGGTAGATACTCAATAGAAAATTGAAAATGATAATTTAGCTCTTCAAAAATAAGGTATCCAAATGATTATAAAATTTGAAAAAGATCTAATAGCTAAATCATAAGATAAATTGAGTTAACATCACTAAGATATTGTAGCACACACCTATTCAGTTCAGTTCAGTCACTCAGCCCTGTCCAACTCATGCCAGGCCTCCCTGTCCATCACCAACTCCCAGAGTTCACTCAGACTCACATCCATCGAGTCAGTGATGCCATCCAGCCATCTCATCTTCTGTCGTTCCCTTCTCCTCCTGCCCCAAATCCCTCCCAGCATCAGAGTCGTTTCCAATGAGTCAACTCTTCACATGAGGTGGCCAAAGTACTGGAGTTTCAGCTTTAGCATCATTTCTTCCAAAGAAATCCCAGGGCTGATCTCCTTTAGGATGGACTAGTTGGATCTCCTTGCAGTCCAAGGGACTCTCAAGAGTCTTCTCCAACACCATAGTTCAAAAGCATCAATTTTTTGGTGCTCAGCTTTCTTCACAGTCCAACTCTCACATCCATACATGACCACAGGAAAAACCATAGCCTTGACTAGACGGACCTTTGTTGGCAAAGTAATGTCTCTGCTTTTCAATATGCTATCTAGGGTGGTCATAACTTTCCTTCCAAGGAGTAAGTTTAAGTACAGTCTATTTCAACACTAGGAGTCCACCTTAGTTTTATACTTTATATTGAAAACTTTAAATATTGAGAGTTTGAATACTTTAAAACTTTTTATATTAAAGATAATTTTAATTCACAACTTTTAAATTATTTTTTTTCCATAAAGGAAGCCTATTGTTATGGTGCTACATCAATGTAGACTCAGACTCAGTCTAACATAAAAATGACAGATTCCACCTACTATATAAGTCAGTATAACAAAAATTATCACATTTACTGTTTTTCATTGCTCAAACTTGTCCTTTTGAGGAGTAAAGAATCAATTTGCAAAGCCCAAAATTTGAACCACAATCTTTATGAATGTTTCTGGAGCAGCTAAAGCCTTACTAGATACAGTTTAAATATATTCCTTTACAGTTTACATATATTGAAAGCCTGTTTTCAAGGCTTCTGTATCACCTCATAAATCCACACATTTTAACTGGTGGCTCCTACTGACCTCACATGTTACAGTTTAGAGGTTGTCTCACAGTGAAACTTTCTCTGTGTGTACTGCAGGGCTGCATCCATGGCATCCTACGCTGATCACGCTTTGTACTGTCATCTCCCAAACTAGCCTCTGGTCCTTTCTTCACTGCAGTGTCTGTAAGACTTAATACAGAGCCCTGCATTCCACCATTCAGTAAAGCATTTATTACATTGTGTTATTCTTACCAGTGTTAAAAGTCAGATGAAAATCTTGCCTTAAAATACAGATGTTTCTACTGATCAAGAAAACTATTACTCAACATTAACGTTGGGTGTAAAATGTTGGTTTCCCAGTTGGTGCTAGTGGTAAAGCATCCTCGCCACCAATGCAGAAGATGCTAGAGATGAGGGTTCAACCCCTGGGTCGGGAAGTTCCCCTGGAGAAGAGAGTTGCAGCCCACTCCAGTATTCTTGCCTGGGAAGTCCCATGGGCAGAGAGGAACCTGGTGGGCTACTGCCCACGGGGTCACAAAGAGTTGGACACAATTGAGTGACTGAGCACATGCACATCCCCCATTTGAGTTTACAATTTGCAGGAATATGTCACAAAAGTTGAATTAGGAGGGCAAATTAAAAGCCCTAGGCAAATAAGATTTTTTCCCATGATCCTCATTGTCCAAATCCTCTGTGTCCATAAGAAACACTATTTGTAGGAATGGAGTACATAACATTTAGATGACCTTGGATTCAGATCACACTGTGGATCCCAGATGGAAACCTGCAAGGGAACAGAAGTACACAACCTAAGTCACAGCTGGTAATCCTGGTGGCCCCAGGGCTAAAGGAGTTAAAACTAGTAAGAAATTAAGGGCCCCAAAGGGAAAGAAGTTGTTTCCATTTCAGCAAAGACAGGCAATCAAAACTTTATATATTAAATACTTTCTGAGGAAACATGCTCTATTCCCTATTCACTGCACACCTTTATAAGCTAAACTCCATAACATTACAGAATGAATGTAACCTCTATTAATCTATATATATTATCTCTCCACAAGGAAGGGAAAGACCTGCATCATGTTTAGGGAAAGATATGTATCAAAGTTTAATTTATTTTTCAGGAAGAAGACATTTCTTGTTTAGAGTTTGACAGGAATAGAGAAAAAAATAGTGCAGGAGTCTGAGGATTTCCCAGGTCTGACAAGAGTCCCACGTCTGAGGGAGGCTCTCCTTTGTATTTTTTCATCTCAATGAGTGGGACATTTCATGACCTCAAGATACAGAGAGCAAAGAGCGTGCTTACCCCTTTATTCTAAGACTGTGCTATACAGCATTCACATGTTCTCGCACTGCTTCCAGTCCTCTGCCTAAGGTGGGCTAACTTTAGACAGTCATTCAGGCCCTCCTGGAGCCCATGTCAGAGGAGCCCTCTTGTCCAAAGTTGCCCCACTAAAAGGTCTGAATGTGTATGTTTATAAAACATATGATTTTATAGTTCAAAATAATCACTATCATTTGGAGGCTCAATTTTTTTTCACTGGAATGAATGCAGATTTGGGGGAACCAGAGTTTACATATTTGGGGAGTTCATTTTCAATGATGCATAAATACAAATTCAAACTCAATCAGTTGCTGTACAGCAGAAATTAACACATTGTAACTCAACTAAACTTTGTAATTTTTTATTTTAAAAAATAATAAAAAAAATTCAAAGTGAATATTTATTTAAGTGTGCAAAGCAACCATGACCAATAAATTTTTCAAATCTTTCAAATCATCTAGCATTTTCCCTCAGCTTTCAGTTTTTCTTCTATTAGGGTACTTCTCATAATCATTGAATGTTAGTGTAATAATTCTGGAGAAGCTAAAAATATAAGAATGTAAGACAGTCCTCTGTATTGAATTAGTAAACTAAAATTGCATGATCCATTACCCGACATCAGTTGGCCTCTGGATGGATACAGATAGGAACTGTGTCTTGGGAACTTTGTGCACTTTGGTTCATCAGCCACTTTGCTCAGAATATTCTGAGTGGATGACAAGGCATTTAAGATGTTAATTTCATTTTCAGCAGTGTCTTTGTGTGAAGCTGACTTTGACAATACTGTAAAAACACTCAACTATTAAGATAAAGAATCAAAATGCTATGGTTTTTCTGCAGAACATGGGGGTACATTTTACTGGGACCTTTAATTCAAGGGAGTAAGAGGGAAATAAGCAAACATACAGAGGCAGGAGGGTGCTTTCCAGGTGGTTCAGTGGTAAAGAATCCATTTGCCAAAGTTGGCGCTGAAGGAAACAAGGGTTCAGTTGATCCTTGGGTGAGTAAAATCCCCTGGAGGAGAAAAATGGTAATCCACTCTAGTATTCTTGCAGGTACAATTCCATGGACGGAGAAGCCTGATGGCTACAGTCCATGGGGTCACAGAGTCAGACACGACTGAGCAAGTGACACTTTCACTTTACATCATAATCTGAAGGAGTAGAAGGGGAATAATCAAATATACAGAGGTGGGGGAGTGACCACTGGGGGTCAGCCAGAATCCGCTGAAGTCAGGGTAGAGGTTCATGGAGAGTTTGAATGATCGGTTGGCACCTGGGCTTTATTTCAGGGCTTTAGTGTCAGGGGCTTTATTTCACAGATAGGGAGAGTCTAGGCTTGCCCAGAGCTGTGCTTGACAAACATCTCTCTGATGGGAGGAGGAGAGAATAAAGTGAACACTGGAGATAGAGGTCAGTTTGGAGGCTGTTGCTATGGGCTGGAAGGCATGACTGATATAGTTTTAACAGTCAAGGCTTATGTGAAAGGATTTCCCACAAGGTCATTCAGGGATTGTTTCCTTCCTGTTTGATATTCTGTACTCACTAAGACATTTTGCTTACCTGAAAGGTCAGAACTTGACTACTGCCAAGTCTGTGGTCCAGACAATAAGAAGGGAAACACAGACTGGTAGAGTATAGGCTGAGCATTCTATGGCTCCTTTCCACATGTTCTTCTGCCCATATTCTATGTTCAAACTTAATCATGTGTCTAGACTTAGCTGACTTGTACAATAGAATCATACAATATTAAGAGCTGAAAGGTATGCAACAATAGCAGAGAATAATTTTTACATCCCAAAACTAAACTCACAGTTTCAAGTATTGAACTCATGAGAGCTAAGTATAGTGATTTAAAAATGAGTAGAGGATCTGAGTAGATATTTTTCCATAAAAGACATACAGATGTCCAACAGACAGATGAAAAGGTGTTCAACATCACCAATCGTGAGGGAAATGCATCAAAATGAGAATGAGATATTTTATACTTGTCAGAATGGCTGTTATTAAAAAGACAACAAATAGCAAATATTGACAATGATATGAAGAAAAAGCAACTCTTGTGCACTGTTGGTGGGAAAATAAAGACATAAAGAACTATTAACAGCAACTTCCTTCACCAAAGTCTCTCAAAAACTGAAAAGGAGGGATCACTTCCAAATTCATTCTAGGAGGACAGCACTTGTTGTTGTTTAGTCACTAAGTCGTGTCCAACTCTTTATGAACCCATGGACTGCAGCACACCAGGCATTTCTGTCCTTCACTATCTCCTGGAGCTTGCTCAAATTCATGTCCATTGATTCTGTGGTGCTATCTAACCATCTCATCCTCTGCTGCCCCCTTCTCCCTTCACTCTTTCCCAGCAGCATCAGGCTCTTTTCCAGTGAGTCAGCTCTTCTCATCAGGTGGTCGAAATATTCACGCTTCAGCTTCAGCATCAATCTTTCCAATGAATATTCAGGATTGATTTCCTTTAGGATTGACTGGTTTGATCTCCTTGCTGTCCAAGAGACTCTCAAGAGTCTTCTACAGAACCACAATTGAAAAGCATCAATTCTTCAGTGCTCAGCCTTCTTTATGGTTCAACTATCACATCCGTACCTGACTACTGGAAAAACCATAGCTTCGACTATACGGACCTTTGTTGGCAAAGTGATGTCTCTGCTTTTTAATACACTGCCTAGGTTTGTCATAGCTTTGTTTCCAAGGAGCAAGCATCTCTTAATTTGTACACATAGTGTAAAATTTATATTACTTGTTTTAAATCACAAATAAAAAGGAAAAATAATAAGGCATCAATATTCATAATAATTTAAATTTGAACAGAAATATAGAAAAGTACACAATAATACCAAAAGCTTTAAAAAAGGCTTTAAATAAAGCAGCAATCCATCTTGAATATGAACACAATTAACTAAAAACAGTGCCTATAAATCCGTATTTTCCTGTTATATCCAATGCAATCCCAATTATGGAGGAATTTCACAAAGTGATCCTAATTGTCACTAAGAATTTGTTGATAAGAGGAGCCCAAATATGGACCTGAAAAGACTTCACTACATTTTTAAAAGAAAATGTAAATGATAGCCATTTAATGTGTGATACTGAGTTTACTAGGATGGACAGAAAGGACAGAATAGGCTACGTGAAGAGTAATAAGAACTCTTTTTAAAAAATACTAGAATTCAATTTTTTTCCTATAGCTGATATCAAAATAGATTGTCTGTGTGTGTTAGTTGTCGTGTCTGACTCTTTTGAATCCCTTGGCCTGTAGCCCACCAGGGTCCTCTGTCCATGGGGGTTCTCTAAGCAAGAAAACTGGAGTGAGTTGCCATGCCCCCTCCAGGGGACCTTCCCAACACAGGGATCCAACCCAAGTACATACACTTCCTATCACTTCAGTCAGTTCAGTTGCTCAGTCATATCCAACTCTTTGCAACCACACAGACTGCAGCATGCCAGGCTTCTCTGTCCATCAGCAACTCCTGGAGCCTGCTTCCTATATGTACACATATATTGCAGATTCTTTTTCTCACATGCTGACCTTGACTCCTTTGTATATGACACTTAGTGACTCCAGCTGAATGACTGTGTCTCTTGTGCTGGGTACCCTAGAACAGGCTGCATGGAGTTTTTCACATGAAAAGTAGCCTAATATAAAAACATTCCACGCCTGAAATTCAGAGGCTGTTTTATGGGAACTGAAATCCTGGAAAACATTTGAAACCACTAAGCATTTATACATACACAAAGTTTTTCCTGCAAAGTTTTAATGTAATAGTAGTAACATGCAAATTAACTTGATCTGTGACTATCTTTTTTTTTTTTAATTTTTTTAAATTTTATTTTACTTAACTTTACAGTATTGTATTGGTTTTGTTTTTTAGAATATAAGTATTCTAGTAACTGCAACTCCATGTAACATGGGAAAGTGAGGGTTTAAAGCTTCCTCACAGCTAGCATTTAGGAAAAAAAGTCCCTAGAAAATATTTCAAGCAGCCTGACACAAAAAAATGAACAAAACTGCATGCAACCCACTATACTAATCAGGAAGGAGCTAGTTTCCTAATAACCAGTGGACTTCTGAGAAACTAAGTCTATTCTTGCTTTCACTTTTGACTGACACATGGTCAATAAAATAGTTTCAAGCTGTCCTTAACTGACATAAGAAAACTCTTACTCATGAGGAAAAAGTAGAGGAGAGTCACAGAGTTTTAAATTTACAACATAACCACTCAGAATGTCACAGTTAGTACAGTGAGTAAGGCCACAGTACCACAGTGTGTCCGTGCACTTTTGCAAATACAGAGCCCTGGCGGGCAAAGGGGTGAAGGAGCTTAACCTCCAGTTATATAATGCATAAACCACAGGAATGCAATGTACAGCATAAGCTATATGTCATGATATTTTAATAATGTTGTATGGGGACAGATGGTTACAGATTTATTGTGGTGCTCATTTCATAATGTATGCACATGTCAAACTATGTCATCACGTAGTACACCCGACACTAATGGAATATTGTATGTCAACTATATTTCAATTAAAAATTATTTTATTATAAAAATTCAGTAAGAGAAAACACAATATATCAGTACTATATGTACATAAAACATATCATTTTTAAAATGTAACAAAAGTGGCAAACTAAACACTTTACATAGGCATTTTACTATTTCTTATATACTTCAAATTGGCAAACTGTAAGGTTACTCTCATATTTGGAGTCATTTTATATTGAGTCACACATAATATCCATTGAGTTTATACTCTCTGCCAAACACTGATTTATTTGCTGGAGATACTTCTGTGAACACAAGAGGTCCCTGTTTTTATGAACTTGAATTTCAGGTAGTCACAGGTAAAAGTTAGGGAAAATCACTCATTTTGCATGGTTGTACTCAAAAATTAATTAGACAACTGTAACATATGTGCTGTGGTCCATGAGGTCGCAAAGAGTCAGACATGACTGAGCGACTGAACTGAACTGAACATATGTGCTTCTTAGAAAGAAATGAAGCAACAAAGCTGTTACTTCTATTGCTATTCACTGAGCAAACATGGAAAGACAGTACAGCGAAGTGGCTTAACAAGAGGGTTTGGGATGAAAAGTGATTCCGTTCAGGTTATTTATAGTATTGTGATTTGGGATAAGACATTTAATCTTTCTGTGCCTCAGTTCCTATAAAATGGTAGAGAAATGTCTATTATGAAATACCAGTTATTTATCCTATGTAGAGTGATCAGCATTGAGCATGGAACACATGCTGTGTTCATGTGTCCAGGGCCTTCATATTCATGAATATGTAAGATGTGTCATTTTCTGCAATCAGAGCAGAAAAAGAAGTAAAAGGAATTCACATTGGAAAAGAAATAAAACTCTCACTGTTTGCAGATGACATGATCCTCTACATAGAAAACCCTAAAGACTCCACCAAAAAATTACTAGAGCTAATCAATGAATATAGTAAAGTTGCAGGATATAAAATCAACACACAGAAATCCCTTGCATTCCTATATACTAACAATGAGAAAATAGAAAGAGAAATTAAGGAAACAATTCCATTCACTATTGCAACAAAAAGAATAAAGATGGCAAGATTAGTGCAGGGGTGGGAAGGAATCTGTAAGGGTTAGTTAGTTTTCTAAAAAATGATCAGCATCATGATAGACAGTAGCTCATCTTGATTTGGGACATTGGTCAGATGAGATCCAGCTGTGAGCAAGGGGCAGCCCATCCTATGGTCATGACTGTGCCTGTGTGGAATTAATCACCAAGGACATGGAGCTAAACTAAGAGTTTGAAATGAATTAGGATTATCTTTCTCTTTGATGACGTTGTCTATGTTGACTGGGGACACAGTTGTATTACCATTGTCTTTGATACAACTTGCTCAATACTAATTTGTCTACAGCTAAGAAACTGAAAGGGTAACAGATATATATATATATATATATATATATATATATATATATATTTTTTTTTTTCCATGAGAAGGAGAGAACAGTAAGTGAGCTACAGTGGAAACAGCCACCTGATACTGTTAAAGACAAGGAAAAAAACCTGAAATCCAGAGTGAAAGATGTAGATTTATAAGGACATCATACTATTCGGTCCTACACTTAAATTCTGATTCAAAATGAATGTCTTTCTTTAGAAACAGCACAGGTTCACTAAGTTCAATTTCTTGGTGCCACCTCAAGGATGGCTTAAGCCTTAGGACAGAATTCGACCCCACCACTTTACTAAAAAGCTTTGTCTTTAAAGAATCTATTCTGGAGCAGTGTTAAAGTCACCACTGTTGTTTACTGTGCCTTCTCTGGTCTCTCAAGGAGTTCTGATCTTGCCTTCTGGAGACTCTTCCCCTGACTTTCTTGGCTTGACACTAGCTCCATTCATCACCTACTGTCTGACACCTCTCTCTCTTCAGTTTCCTCTCCTTGGTTCCCTTCCCACTCCTCTCTCTTTACCCCTACCTCTCTTCATCCTCTTCTTGTTTCTACTTCTCCTCTACAAGACAGGAGAAAAGAACAAAATGGAAAACTTAGAATGGTTTGGCTGGAAATAGATGGGGAAACAGTGGAAACAGTGTCAGACTTTGCTTTTCTGGGCTCCAAAATCACTGCAGACGGTGACTGCAGTCATGAAATTAAAAGACGCTTACTCCTTGGAAGGAAAGTTATGACCAACCTAGATAGCATATTCAAAAGCAGAGACATTACTTTACCAACAAAGGTTCGCCTAGTCAAGGCTATGGTCTTTCCTGTGGTCATGTATGGATGTGAGAGCTGGACTGTGAAGAAGGCTGAGCACCGAAGAATTGATGCTTTTGAACTGTGGTGTTGGAGAAGACTCTTGAGAGTCCCTTGGACTGCAAGAAGATCCAACCAGTCCATTCTGAAGGAGATCAATCCTGGAATTTCTTTGGAAGGAATGATGCTAAAGCTGAAACTCCAGTATTTTGGCCACCTCATGCGAAGAGTTGACTCATTGGAGAAGACTCTGATGCTGGGAGGGATTGAGGGCAGGAGGAGAAGGGGACGACAGAGGATGAGATGGCTGGATGGCATCACTGACTCGATGGGTATGAGTCTGGGTGACCTCCGGGAGCTGGTGATGGATAGGGAGGCCTGGCGTGCTGCAGTTCATGGGGTCGCAAAGAGTCGGACACGACTGAGCGACTGATCTGATCTGATCTGATAGCTATTTTCTCTCAATAATTTTCTTCTCTAGCTCTCTTGATCTCTTCCTGATATTTTAATCTTTAACTCATTGTCTTTTTCTCCCCTTACACACACACAATTTTTAGCACCACACAGTATTTGCAATTGTATAGTTTACCCCCCACTTATTTGGAGGCTAATTTATTTTGAAGCTAATGAATTTTAAGTTTCAGAGCCCCTTGCTTCTATAAGTCCATAGCAAGGTTTCGGAAGAGTCTTATGTCATGTATTTCACAAAGTTACATATTTTTATAAAATTTGCTAAAGTAAGTTCCACTTTTAGAAAAGAAATGTGAGAAATTCTATGGACCATTATTCCAGTAGAAATAAGGATAACTAGTGAGAAAAAAAAAATGCATTTCAAATCACTAAAAATAGTTTTGAGACATATCAAGTGATGAACATTTGCTCATGAAATTCTTTATTCATAGTAAGAATTAATGAATAAAAAAATAAATATGGATTCTCACAGTTAGGAAGTGCAACAAATCCCTCTGAATTGTATTTTGTTTTACATTTAACATCTAGTATAAATTCCACCTGCAATGCTTGTTGGATTCCTGGGTTGGAAAGATCTGCTGGTGAAGGGATAGGCTACCCACTCCTGTATTCTTGGGCTTCCCTGGTGGCACAGCTAGTAAAGAATCTGCCTGCAACGCTGGAGACCTGGGTTTGTTCCCTGGGTTGGGAAGATTCCTTGGAGAAGGGAAAGCTACCCACTCCAGTATTCTGGTCTGGAGAATTCCATGGACTATAAATGGGGTCCCAAAGAGTTGGACACAACTGAGCAATTTTCACTTTCATAAATTTTTAAATGTGAATCCTAACAGAAGATTTCCATGGTAAATTAAATGGAAGACTTTGTTTATGAGGGTGATTGAATGTTGGTAAGTCACTGTTATATCAATATTTTAAATGGGCTACTTTGATAATACTCTGCTGACATAAATAGCCAAGATTTTTTGTGATTGGCCCAAAAAAAAAAAAAAAAAAAAAATCACAAAATGCATTAGGATCAACTTTTTCTTTGTGGATATTGTCTCTGTTAACTGGGGACACAATTATATCATGGAGATTTTTACATTCCTCCTTCTGAATGCAAAATAACCTGATGAAAGCTCTTGATCTGTTTAGACTGGAAATTCTAATTCATCCCATCTCTTCCCCTGCAGACAAGGCGACATGGCCTCAGAGGCCCAGAGTGCCTCAGTGAGAACTCTAATGGGCGACTGCTGGTTAATCTGAAAGCCCTGAAGATCCTGTCTGCCATCAGGCAGCCTGTTGTGGCGGTGGCTATCGTGGGCCTCTACTGCACGGGCAAATCCTACCTGATGAACAAGCTGGCTGGGGAGAAAAAGAGTGAGTAAGACCAGCAGAGTCCAGCCAAGTCCCTTCTGTCCACCCACACTCCCAGCCTGCAGCACAGTGATGTGAGGAGAGGAAGTGAGAGACCCGGAAGGAATATTGAAAGCTAACTTTCAGTCCACAGTCATGTTCTTATCATCACTGTGACCTGTATCAGATCACAGCTCTTTGCACTTTGTCTTAGTTTCTTTTTTAAAAGCATAAATTGTTCCTTTCCTAGAAAGACTAATGTGGTAATAAAAAATAAGTAATGTATGTACAAATAAACTATAAGACATTTACAAAAACATTCATGTAGCAAAAGCATTTCCATTGATCTTTAAATTAAAAAAATGTTTAAATCTGTATTGTTTATTCTTATTTCTTTTCTTATTTTCTTTTTTTTTTTGTAGGTAAAATTGAATTTATTAAATGTCAAAAACATTTCATTTTTTCAACCGTTTAAAAATGCATAACTTTAGTTCACAGACAATACAAAAACAGGCAGGAGACCAGTTTGCCAAACCCTGGTCCACATCATAGAATAGCATATAAACATGCTTTTTATGGGACTTTCCTGGCAGCCAAGTGGGTTCAATCCCTGGTTGGGGAACTAAGATCCTGCATGTCTTGTGGCAAGCATCCCTTCCCCCACGGTTTATTTTAAAAAGGTGCTGCCTTCAGGTACAAGGATGACACATACATGTACTTCCTATAACAGTAAGTGTAAGAGCTACTAGTTATAGGGAACAATAAGACAACAAAATTTTAAAAAGCCAGTTCCTAATTTACTAGCTGTACTTCTAAGTACTTGGTAGCTAGAGAACATTTCTATCATTGGACAGGCCCACGTCCTAACTGACAGGACTATTTATTCAGTATGTCATCACAAACCATATAATACAATAACAGTTTCAACGTTTCATATTTATTACTGAGTCTCAGACTGATAGTGAGGAAATAACATTAGGAGCCAAGCATCATAGTAGTGATGTTCTCATTGTGATTTGGCTGCTTAAAAAAGTTGTCTTAACATGTGTGGCACACATGTTAAGACCACTTATTATAGACCCAGCTTGTTTCTTATAGACCCAGCTTGGTTCTTCTCCAATGTCTTCTCTTGGAGTTGTACCTGATTTTATTGCCAGTTTTCATTCGAATCCATTGAGGAATGGGACGATTCTGCTTTTGTTTCTTGGCCAGGAATCGCTTGATCCTGAAAGTCTTGTGAGAAGACATGGTAAGGCGAGAACTCAACCGCACATAGGATGGCGGAGAAGAGAAAAGAGCTTCTTTTCTTATTTTCAACTGCTGTGAAGTTACACATGGGCTTCCCCAATGGCTCAGCAGGTAAAGAATCCACCTGCAGTGCAGAAATGCCAGAGACTCAGATTCGATCCTGACTAGGGAAGGTGCCCTGGAGGAGGGCATGGCAACCCACTCCAGTATTCCTGCCTGGAGAATCCCCATGGAGAGAGGAGCCTGGTGGGCTAACTCCATGGGGTTGCAGAGTCAGACATGACGGAAGCAACTTACTATGCAGATGAACACAAACTTAGAGATAGCTCTCTGAAATGGGTATGAGAAGCAGTTTTCCTTTAATAACATCAGCCTTTCCCCTAAGCCAGAACAACTCAGCACCTAGAAAAATCCACTCAGCCCACACTTTTTCCCTTGAGGGCAAAGAACGAGTGGAGCATGTAGCCAACTTCCCTAGACTTTCCAAATGCTGCTCAAGAAACCTATTTCCATGTCACCTCCCTCAGGGCTCTGAGATAAACCAAGTTGGTTAGACTCCTGGGAGAAGCTAAGAACAAAAAACAGGGGCAGAAGATCTTAGCAGCCTGCATGGCTCTGCAGGACTGAGAGAAAGTACACAATTCTGAGCTTTATCTTTCAAGACAAAGGAAAAGAAGTAGAACTTGACCCAACCTCCTGTCATTCCCATAAACGCTGTCATTTTACTATGCTGCCATAGAGAAAAAGGAATCAGTGATGCTTAATAGCTGCAGTGGCTCTGTAGGTAAGGAAAAGACACATGATTCAGAATCTTCTCCATCAGTTGGGAGGGAAAGAAATGAAAATTGCACCCAAAGATTCAGCATTTCAGTACAATAACCTAGGGAAAAGAATCAGGAGGTTATGGTGGGCTGCAGAGCTCTGTAGAATTGGGAGAAGGTGTAAAACCCTGCAGTTTCACCCCAGGAAACAGGGAGAGGACAGAAGTGGGTGGTATCCAACACAACAGTCTATCAGAGCTCTGTTGCAGGAAAAAGGGAAGCCAGCTTACAGGAGTTGGCTGGAAAACAAGGCTCTGGGAAATTGGAGTGTATATAAACTTGAAATTGATGGCTTACGGTGAACTGTGATGGATTTGTGACCTCTGAAGAAGAGGTAGGGAGGAGTTTAGGAGAAGTTTGGAAATGTCAACTACCTTGACTGTAGTGATGGTATCATCAGTATTTGCATATGTACAAACTCATCAAAATTTACACATTAAATGTATGGACACAACTGAGCGACCTCACTTTCACTTTTCCCTTTCGCGCACTGGAGAAGGAAATGGCAACCCACTCCAGTGTTCTTGCCTGGAGAAGCCCAGGGACGGGGGAGCCTGGTGGGCTTCCATCTATGGGGTCGCACAGAGTTGGACATGACTGAAGCGACTTAGCAGCAGCAGCAGCAGCTCTCTGCAGGTCCATTATACCTCATTAAAACTATTTTAAAACTTTTGGGAAACAATTCTATAGGTCCAGATCTTCCCTTATGAATAGTAAATTTAATCAAGAGTTTTAAAAAAAAAAAATAACATCAATTTAAAATGGAAGAGGAAAGATTTCCCAATTCATTTACAAGGCAGCATTATTCTGATACCATGATCAGACAAAAATAGTTCAAAAAAGAAAACTACTGACCATTAACCTTATGAAAAGTCAAATCCAGCAATACATAAACATCAGATCAGATCAGATTATATCAGTCGCTCAGTCGTGTCCTACTCTTTGCGACCCCATGAACTGCAGCACGCCAGGCCTCCCTGTCCATTACCAACTCCCGGAGGTCACTCAGACTCATATTCATCGAGTCAGTGATGTCATCCAGCCATCTCATCCTCTGTCGTCCCCTTCTCCTCCTGCCCTCAATCCCTCCCAGCATCAGAGTCTTCTCCAATGAGTCAACTCTTCGCATGAGGTGGCCAAAATACTGGAGTTTCAGCTTTAGCATCATTCCTTCCTAAGAAATCCCAGGGTTGATCTCCTTTAGAATGGACCGGTTGGATCTCTTTGCACTCCAAGGGACTCTCAAGAGTCTTCTCCAACACCACAGTCCAAAAGCATCAATTCTTCGGTGCTCAGCCTTCTTCACAGTCCAGCTCTCACATCCATACATGACCACAGGAAAGACCATAGCCTTGACTAGGCGAACCTTTGTTGGCAAAGTGATGTCTCTGCTTTTGAATATGCTATCTAGGTTGGTCATAACTTTCCTTCCAAGGAGTAAGCGTCTTTTAATTTCATGACTGCAGTCACCATCTGCAGTCATTTTGGAGCCCAGAAAAATAATGTCTGACACTGTTTCCACTTTTTCCCCATCTATTTCCCATGAAGTGATGGGACCAGATGCCATGATCTTCGTTTTCTGAATGTTGAGCTTTAAGCCAACCTTTTCACTCTCCACTTTCACTTTCATCAAGAGGCTTTTTAGTTCCTCTTCACTTTCTGCCATAAGGGTGGTGTCATCTGCATATCTGAGGTTATTGATATTTCTCCCAGCAATCTTGATTCCAATCAAGTGGGGTTTATAATGTGAATGCAAGAGTGGTTCAGAAATCAATTAATGTAATTTGCCATATAACAGTATGAAGAAAGAAAATCACTTAATTATAGAAATAGATGCAGAAAAACCTTGACAAACACCTATCATGATAAAACTCCCAGCAACCTAGAAGTAAAAATCAACTTCTTCAAACTGATCAAAGCCATCTACAAAAAACCTATTGCTAACATCAGGTTTAATGATGAAAAAACTGAGTGCTTGGCCTCTACTAAAAGATAAGGCAAGGATGTCTGTTCTCACCAGTCCAGTTCAATGTTACACTGAAAGTTTTAGCATAATATGGCAAGGGAAAGAAATAAAAGGCATATAGATCAGAAAGAATAAAATAAAATATCCTTATTCTCAAACAAGATCATCCACATAGAGAGTCCCAGGAAATCAACATGTTAGAATTAATGAGTGAGTTTATTAACAAGATTGCAGTATACAAGATCAACACCCAAAAACCTATCTTCAACTGTACTTCTACATACAAGCAATGAACACAGAGACCAAAACTGAAAAACTAATGCCATTTACAACAGCTACCAAAAAACGAGACACTTCAGGTATAAATCTAACAAAACCTGTACATGTTCTCTGCATTGAAAACAAATCTAATATCAAGAGATTACAGCATAGATTCCATCTACCTAGGAGTTTTTACAATGATCCTGCCACTCACTGCAGAGCAGAAGGTTTAAGACGCTTTTCTAGAGTCAGCCCTGACAAAAGCACGTGCCTAACACTGGCGGCTAAGTTCCAATGGGCACTAAAAATTCGTTCATTGTTGTGTAGGGCTTTTATGAAAATAAAAAGGGGAAAATATGGGTTAGAACTCAAAATGCCAAATTATTTGCCTGTCATATACAAACACACATGCCTTACTCTTCCCATCCCCTGCGGAGGTCTTTGACAGAGAACCATTCATAGAACACAAAGAAGGCAAACTCACCCAGTTTTTATCATGGAGATTTTTTCCAACCTAACTCCAAAACAATCTCGCTAGACAGATTTTTTTTGACTAACTTTATTTTCCTGGGCTCCAAAATCACTGTAGATGGTGACTGCAGCCATGAAACTAAGACACTTGCTCCTTGAAAGAAAAGCTATGATAAACCTAGACAGCGTATTAAAAAGCAGAGGCATCACTTTGCCAACAAATGTCTGTATAGTCAAAGCTATGGTTTTTCTAGTACTCATATATGAATGCAAGAACTGGGCCATAAAGAAGGCTGAGCACTGAAGAACTGATGCTTTTGACTGTAGTGTTGGACAAGACTTATGAAAGTCCCTTGGGCTGCAAGGACATCAAACCAGTCAATCCCAAAGTAAATCAATCCTGAAAATTCATTGTAGGGACTGATGCTAAGGCTAAAGCTACAATACTTTGGCCACCTGATGTGAAGAGCTGGCTCACTGGAAAAGACCCTGGTACTGGAAAAGATTGAAGGCAGGAGGAGAAGGGGATGACAGAGTACAAGGTGATTGCATGGCATCACCAACTCAATGGACGTAGATTTGAGCAAGTTTGGGGAGACGGGGAAGGACAGGAAAGCCTGGGGTGCTGCAGTCCATGGGGTCACAAAGAGTCAGACATGACTGAGCAGTTGAACAACAACAAGATAGTTAGATGACACTATGACACTATGTGGAAAACAGGAGTTGCTCAGACTATAGGGATTCATCCATTCACAATATTTGTTGAGGACCTAGCAGGTATGCTGCCAAGGACTACAAAACACAGTTGAAATTTCTCTCCTAAGAAGAAAACAGTCTAATTGAGAATACAGATATTAAACAAATAAATACAGGAAATTAAATACCCAGAAATTTGAGGGGAGAGGATTTCTATGATTTGAAAGTTGATCTAACCACCTATACTAACATATCTCAGATGATATCTTTATATGTCTTAATTAGGTTTCCCCTTATCAACTAGAAGGAAAAAGTCTAAATTGGGAAGGAGAAATAGGAAGAGAAACAAACTTAGGAAAGAAAGAATCTATGGGTCTGTTCAGTTACTCAGTCTTGTCTGACTCTTTTCGACTCCATGGAGCATGCATGCCAGGCTTCCCTGTACATCACCAACTCCCAGAGTTTACTCAAACTCATGTCCATTGAGTCAGTGATGCCATTCAATCATCTCATCCTCTGTCATTCCCTTCTCCTTCTGCCTTCAATCTTTCCCAGCATCAGGGTCTTTTCCAATGAGTCAGTTCTTCTCATCAGGTGGCCAAATTATTGGAGTTTCAGCTTCAGCACCAGTCCTTCCAATGAATATTCAGGACTGGTTTCCTTCAGGATTGACTGGTTTGATCTCCTTGCAGTACAAGGGACTCTCAAGAGTCTTCTCCAACACCATAGTTCAAAAGCATCAATTCTTCAGCTCAGCTCTCAGCTTTCTTTATAGTCCAATCTCACATCCATACATAGTTACTGAAAAAAACCATAGCATTGACTAAACGGACCTTTGTTGGCAAAGTAACGTCTCTCCTTTTGAATATGCTGTCTAAGTTGGTTATAGCTTTTCTTCCAAGGAGCAAGTGTCTTTTAATATCATGGCTGCAGTCACCATCTGCAGTGATTCTGGAGCCCCAAAAGATAAAGTCTCTTACTGTTTCCATTGTTTCCTCATCTATTTGCCAAGTAGTGATGGGACTGGATGCCATGATTTTAGTTTTCTGAATATTGAGCTTTAAGTCAACTTTTTCACTCTCCTCTTTCACTTTCATCAAGAGGTCCTTTAGTTCTTATTCACTTTCTTCCATAAGGGTGGTGTCATCTGCATATCTGAGATTATTGATATTTCTCTCAGCAATCTTGATTCCAGCCTGTGCTTCATCTAGCCTTGCGTTTCACATGATGTACTCTGCATATAAGTTAATTAAGCAGGGTGCCAATATACAGCCTTGATGTACTCCTTTCCCAATTTAGAACCAGTATGTCCAAGCCAGGCTTCAGCATTATGTGAATCGTGAACTTCCTGATGTTCAAGCTGGTTTTAGAAAAGACAGAGGAACCAGAGATCAAATTGCCAACATCCGCTGATTCATGGAAAAAGCAAGAGAGTTCCAGAAAAACATCTATTTCTGCTTTATTGACTATGCCAAAGTCTTTGACTGTGTAGATCACAATAAACTGTGGAAAATTCTGAAAGAGATGGGAATACCAGACCACCTGATCTGCCTCTTGAGAAATTTTTATGCAGATCAGGAAGCAACAGTTAGAACTGGACATGGAATAACAGACTGGTTCCAAATAGGAAAGGAGTACGTCAAGGCTGTATATTGTCACCATGTTTATTTAACTTATATGCAGAGTACATCATGAGAAATGCTGGACTGGAAGAAACACAAGTTGGAATCAAGATTGCTGGGAGAAATATCAATAACCTCAGATATGCAGATGACACCACCCTTATGGCAGAAAGTGAAGAGGAACTAAAAAGGCTCTTGATGAAAATGAAAGTGGAGAGTGAAAAGGTTGGCTTAAAGCTCAACATTCAGAAAACGAAGATCATGGCATCTGGTCCCATCACTTCATGGGAAATAGATGGGGAAACAGTGGAAACAGTGTCAGACTTTATTTTTCTGGGCTCCAAAATCACTGCAGATGGTGACTGCAGCCATGAAATTAAAAGACACTTACTCCTTGGAAAGAAAGTTATGACCAACCTAGATAGCATATTCAAAAGCAGAGACATTACTTTGCCAACAAAGGTTCGCCTAGTCAAGGCTATGGTCTTTCCTGTGGTCATGTATGGATGTGAGAGCTGGACTGAGAAGAAGGCTGAGCGCCGACGAATTGATGCTTTTGAACTGTGGTGTGGAGAAGACTCTTGAGAGTCCCTTGGACTGCAAGGAGATCCAACCAGTCCATTGTGAAGGAGATCAGCCCTGGGATTTCTTTGGAAGGAATGATGCTAAAGCTGAAACTCCAGTACTTTGGCCACCTCATGTGAAGAGTTGACCCATTGGAAAAGACTCTGATGCTGGGAGGGATTTGGGGCAGGAGGAGAAGGGAACGACAGAAGATGAGATGGCTGGATGGCATCACTGACTCGATGGATGTGAGTCTGAGTGACGTCCGGGAGTTGGTGATGGACAGGGAGGCCTGGCGTGCTGTGATTCATGGGGTCGCAAAGAGTCGGACATGACTGAGCGACTGATCTGATCTGATCTGATCTGTCGCTTCATGTCTTGTTCTAACTGTTGCTTCTTGACCTGCATACAGATTTCTTAGGAGGCAGGTCAGGTGTTCTGGTATTCCCATCTCTTGAAGAATTTTCCAGTTTGTTGTGATCCACACAGTCAAAGAAATCCCAATCCCAAATTCCAAGCCCAAAGAAAGGCAATGCAAAAGAATGTTCAAACTACCGCACAATTGCACTCATCTCACACACTAGCAAAGTAATGCTCAAAATTCTCCAAGCCAGGCTTCAACAGTATGTGAACTGTGAACTTCCAGATGTTCAAGCTGAATTTAGAAAAGGCAGAGGAACCAGAAATCAAATTGCCAACATCCACTGGATCATAGAAAAAGCAAGAGAGTTCCAGAAAAACACTTCTGCTTTATTGACTAAGGCCAAAGCCTTTGACTGTGTGGATCACAACAAATTGTGAAAAATTCTTTAAGGGTCTATCACTGGGCTTCAAAATATAAAACAAGTGTGTCATGCCCTCAGCTTCTCTATCTTTTTGAGGCAATGGATGAAAGAAATGAAAAAAGCAATGCGCCCCATCTAGTGTCCAATATTTTTTTTTTCTTCATCGTGTTTTATCACTACCTGAAACCACTTAACTTTGTGCATTTTTATTGCCTAACTCCCTCAGTAAAATATAAGCTCCATGTGGGCAGAAACTTTATTTTGTTTATTATGGAGTCAGCAGGATCTAGAAGGCTGTCAAATACATAGTGAACCTTTCCGTAGAGTAAGAATTTTTAAACACATGAACAAATATCTTACATACAGCATTTATCATCCCAACTGCATTCCTGATGTTTTTCCCTGAATGTTTACCATTTGATTATTTAACATTATATTGACGGTTTTCAGAATTTGATAGTATGTGTATCCTTGAATCATTTAAAAGTGAATTTTCTCTTTCTTTCCACAAAGGATTTCTTCATTATCCCTTCTTTAGAGACCTAGAGAACCAGGTGTCAATTTATGTCCTGCCATCGCTCTGGGGAACTACCTGGCATAAAGCAGGAAGTGCTGACCTTGGACCAGCAGCATTGCCAAAAGGACACTGTACACCAGGACAAATTGAGGGGGAAAGGGCAGTAGCCAGAGAGACCCTCCAGGAGCTGAGAACCTGCCAAGAGCCCTTAAGAGAGAGGCCTCTGAAAGCTGAAGAGCTCCAATGTGATCCAAGAATTTCAGAGGCAAAGTTAGACTGACAAAGGAGGAAAACACTATACTGAGAAGAGCAATTTCTACCAGGGTCTAACACAGTGATACTTGTGTAGCAGCATTTTCTAATACCATTAGCCAGAAGCCACACACCCAACCCATGTCTTGGAGGGTACAATGTTTCTATCAGCACAATTTTTATTGTTACACCTTACACATGGTCCCTATGTTTTGAATCAATGAAAAAAATATTTATTTCTGGCTGTGCTGGGTCTTCATTGCTGTGCACGGGCTTTCTCTAGGTGTGAGTGGGCACTACTCTCTAGTTGTGGTGTGCAGGCTTCTCCTGGCAGTGGCTTCCATTGTTGCAGAGCACAGGCTCTAGGCACACAGGCTTCAGTAGTCACAGCATTTAAGCTCAGCAGTTGTGGCACACAGGCTTAGATGCCCTGTGGCATGTGCGATCTTCCCCAACCAAGGATCAAACCTGTGTCCTCTGCATTGGCAGGCGGATTCCTAACCACTGGCCCACCAGGGAAGCCCTAATGAATTTTTATTACCTAACTGATTTGTAAAGTCACAATTCATTTTTGTTTTTTAAAAATTGTTTACAGCTGTGAAGACTTTCTCATCTTCAGTAACCAATGCTAATAGTTGAATTGCTATAAATCCAGTCAAATGTGTATTTGAAAAGGTTCACAGGTAGACAAACAAATACAAAAAACAGATACATAGTTATGCTGGCCAATCTTTCTACTACAATTTTTGAAATGCTTAAGCTAATGTTTGTACAGCTATCATAATCTGGCTGAAGAACACTAATTTACTGTAATAATATATATGCACACTCAAAATATTCTATTTAAGATAGCTTCATGAAACTGAAAACTGAATGTAACTCCTTTTTTTTTTTTGATGGATATACTTATACATAGAAGCAGACAAGATGGTGATTCCATATACATATACATTGTAGAATGATTAAGGAGATGAAGATAATTAACACATATATCCCCCTCACATAGTTAATTCCTGTGTATGTGTATGTGTGTGCTGAAAATGCTTACGATTTATTCTCAGCAACTTCCAAGAACATAACTCTTTATAGCAGGAATGTAAGATGGAAAAGGCTCTAGAAACTTGCAAACTTAGACTCAATAATCATTTTCTCCTGGATCAGGTCCTTCCTAGTACTGCTCTAGGATTATGAGTAAAAGAAGAATGTAGTTCTGCCTGCCGGACCCCATACCTACAAGGAACAAATGCCACTTGAGAAGCATTTCCAGATAATAAGGTATTGCTAATATCTTCCACTTTGTTCTCCCCTCTGTCACTCTATTGTCAGGTGGAAGGTCCATGTAAAGTAAAGTGAAGTGCCTTTGGTCAGCAAGCAAGAGGGGTCAACAAGAGGGGTCAACAAAAGGGGTCAAGAGTTAAACAAAATTGAGGTTGATTTCTCTCCTGTGTAAATATATGAGGTCTGGAGCTAGAGTGGTGGCTTCATGATATTAGAGCTCAGGTTCAGTCCCTCCCACCCGTTGTCCTACCATCTTCAAGTTGAAGATTCCACCTGGTGGTCCAGATAGCCAACATGCCTGACTCAAACTGTCAGAGAAACCACTAACCTAGGGAGTAATAGGGGCGTAGGATCACTTAATACATTTCCCAGAAACAGCACAGATAGCTTCCAGTTATATCCTATGGCCTACCAGCTACAATAGACTGGGATTACAGTCTTTAAGCAAGTATCCTATCCTAAAGATTCCCTTTTCCCTTTTTCTTAAGGCACAATTGTACATTACTTAGGAAGAACCAAGCACAGTTCTAAGTTGTTGTTATTTTTTTTTTTTTTAGGTCTATTAAGTCATTTAATCTTCAAAATAGCACTAGAGGTAAGGATGTATAATCCATATCTTACAAATAAGAAAATTGAAGCAGAGATATGAAGTAACTCGCCCAAGGTTACACAGCTAGAAATCTGCACAGTTGAGATCTGAACCACACAATTTGGCTCACCAGCTAAGCTATATTGCCATCTCTGCTGTATTTCTGAACACTTTTAGTCTTCTCTATGAGACAATGGAAAAGGCTTTATCTCCATAAGGGAGATACTGCCTTTTACACAGAAAACAAAAGAGCGTAAAGTATAAGAAAAGTATACTCATTAGCTATTAACCCCAAGGATTGACTTACATTTCTCTTTTAAAAGCCAACACAAGTATAAAGAATAACACATAGCTTGACATATCACAAAATATTCGAATGCCCAGCATATGGTCTTTCAATCACTTAATGAACCTGCAATTAAACCAATAACAACAAATCATACTTATGCTCTCTCTCTTTACTTAAACCCCACTGAAATAACAATGAGGCAGTTCTTTTAAGCCATAGCCCCATGATAGCCAACAAGAGGGAAAGACGGTGACAACAAGACTAGACATGTTAGAAAGCAAACTGACAGGTAGGAATTGACAGCAGATTCAAAAAGCTGAATCCCAGACAACTAACAAAGAAAGGCAAGAAGCAACCACATCTACCCCCACAGAACTCCCCAAAGGTTCAGGACTAAACACAAGTAGGTCATTTAAAGGCTTTTCTAGGAAACAACTAGATCCCCAGATCCCCACAGCAAGTTCACTGCCCATCCCTGCCCCCACCCCCACCCCCAATAATTGGTGTTACTTCACCTCAGTAAGAGATTGGCAGTTTATACTCTGAAGAGTGTAAACACAGAAGGTCTGAATCAGGAGAAACTAGGCAGAGGTGACTGTGGAGGAGTAGAGCTGAAATAGAGGAATAAGTGGATGTCAGCAGAATGAACGTTGTGACCCTCAGCCCTCTTTCCCTCCTCTGCTACCACCCGAGCCCAGAAAACATCATCTCTCCCTCTAATCTCAGACCTTTCTGCTTCCACTCTAGGCCCAAGGACAAGTCTCTTCTCCAAAGGAACTGGAGTTTCTACTTTAAATGTGACTTGAAAGTGCAAGAGAAGAGTGGAAAAGTTGGCTTAAAACTCAACATTCAGAAAACTAAGATCATGGCATCCAGTCCCATCACTTAATGACAAATAGATGGGGAAACAGTGGAAACAATGGCTGACTTTATTTTTCTGGGCTCCAAAATCACTGCAGATGGTGACTGCAGCCATGAAATTAAAAGAAGCTTACTCCTTGGAAGGAAAGTTATGACCAACCTAGACAGCATATAAAAAAGCAGAGACATTACTTTGCCAACAAAGGTCCATCTAGTCAAGGCTATATGGTTTTTCCAGTGGTCATGTATGGATGTGAGAGTTGGACTATAAAGAAAGCTGAGCGACTAAGAATTGATGCTGGGAAAGATTGAGGGCAGGAGAAGGGGATGACAGAGGAGAAGTTGGATGGCATCACTGACTCGATGGACATGGGTTTGGGTAGACTCCAGGAGTTGATGATGGACACGGAGGCCTGGTGTGCTGTGGTTCATGGGGCCACAAAGAGTCGGACACGACTGAGTGACTCAACTGAACTGAACTGAAGATTACATTATCCCTCTGCTTAAGGTTTTCAAACGGTTACTTCAATATAAATTAGAAACTTTCTGTGGTCTTCATCTGTGTGATCTTGTTCCTGTCCTCCTCTCCATCCTCATCTGGAAGCACTTTCCCATGGATTACTGTTCTTTAGACACACTGGCCTCTTTCCTCTTCCTCATTTGCCAAGTTTACTAACATCAGAGCCTTTTCAACTGCTATTTTCCTTTCCAAAATCACTTTTGGCAAGGCTGCTTCTTTATCATTCAGTTCTGGTTCAAATGTTACCTTCTGAAAAAAGAAGACTTCCTGACTATCATATTTAAACTATCTGAAGTCTCCAATCCTCATTGTTTCTTTCAGAGCACTTATCACCATCTGAAGTCACTGTATGTATTTATTTGATTATTGTCTGTTTCTTCTTTAAGGTCTGAGACAGTTTCTGTGCCCCACTACCTCCAGAAGCCTTGGCATCTACGTTGTCATTTCATGCATTTGTTAAATATGAGAAAAAGAAAATCAGTATCCAGTATGAAGGCCTGAACTGAAACTTACTCTTAAGGTTTCAGTGTTAGGAACTAGCCTGGGGGTTCCTGGTACAATATAGCAATCTGACAGAACACTAACATCAGACAGTCACTCTCTGATTATGATGAAGTGCCACAACAGACAAGCTCATTCAATTATTGAGCCTAAACCCAGATAAAACAAGGTCACTTCCAACTACACTCAGAGAAGTTCACAGAGTTCCATAGAGAAGAGAAGAGGGAGGATGAGATAGTGGAGACCAGGAGGAGAGGCTGGGGGGTCAAAAGGAGAAAGACCAATATAGCCTGTGATCAGTTCCCTAAGTGTTCTCCACAGCCTGAAACACCCAAAGAGATTCACAGAGTTAAGTAGAGAAGAGAAGCGGGAGGGAGGAAATAGAGGTGACCTGGGGGAGAAAAAAGAGCGTCAAAAGGGGAGAAAGCAATGAAGCCAGTAATCACTGTCCTAAGTAAAAATGGGTACTGAAGATTGGATTCTTAAAGGTACAGAATTGATAACAAATACCAAAAAGAAAAGATTAAAAATCTAGAGGAGAGGTTAGACTCTCAAAAATACTATATTAAAAAAAAAAATCACAAAATTATATACATTAAAAAAATGAAATTTGCTTTAAAAATAGGATCTTTTTCTTCAAGGTAATAGT
The DNA here is from genome assembly GCA_935064755.1 of Tragelaphus eurycerus. Lineage (NCBI taxonomy): Eukaryota > Metazoa > Chordata > Mammalia > Artiodactyla > Bovidae > Tragelaphus > Tragelaphus eurycerus. The sequence goes on along the minus strand of CAKXYN010000403.1, from coordinate 45,819 downwards.
AGGCTTTAAAAATGAAAATTAAAGGAGTAATAACTTAAAATTTTTTAAATCTTTAAAAATTTTAAAATGATAATAGTAAAAATATATCTAGGAATTTCTCTGGAGGGTTGAGGGCATTGTGTCATCAGTTCAGTTTCAGATAGTTCCTTGTTCCACCTTATAGTTCTTCTTAAGGTCTATCAGATCAGATCAGATCAGTCGCTCAGTTGTGTCTGACTCTTTGTGACCCCACGAATTGCAGCACGCCAGGCCTCCCTGTCCATCACCAACTCCCGGAGGTCACTCAGACTCACATCCATCGAGTCAGTGATGCCATTCAGCCATCTCATCCTCTGTCGTCCCCTTCTCCTCTTGCCCTCAATCCCTCCCATCATCAGAGTCTTCTCCAATGAGTCAACACTTCGCATGAGGTGGCCAAAATACTGGAGTTTCAGCTTTAGCATCATTCCTTCCAAAGAAATCCCAGGGCTGATCTCCTTCAGAATGGACCGGTTGGATCTCCTTGCAGTCCAAGGGACTCTCAAGAGTCTTCTCCAACACCACAGCTCAAAAGTATCAATTCTTCGGCGCTCAGCCTTCTTCTCAGTCCAGCTCTCACATCCATACATGACCACAGGAAAGACCATAGCCTATAGGTCCCTTCCAATGTAGCCAGTGCTAACTACAGGGTTTTAATCTGTTGCACCTGTCACTTCCAAAGCCATTCCCTCTTCTTTGTTTATTTTGGCTTCCTCTGTTTGCAAGTCTTTTCAGTATTTAACTTCTGCCCTGACACAAGGGGGTGAAGGAGGTCATTTACTTAGGCTTATTTGTTCAATTACACTGTGGGGAGGGAGGAACACTACAAACAAGAATCACTGGCATGATACTACAAAAAAGTATCACTTGCAGTGTCTGGGCCACACTGGGTTTGCCCCCGCTCACGGTGTGTGTGCCTTCTCGGTCTACACTGTTCAGGCTCCAGGTTGCTCAGCCGGGAAACTGTCTAAGGTGGGCTCTGGGTTGCCCATACTTCCCAGATCTATGCCACTCAGGTTCAGGTTCTCGGGTACTCCCACAAAGGCACAGACTCAGTTGGGCTTGTGTTTTGTGCCCTTCCTAGGTCCCAGCAGCTCAGCCGACCAGGTGCTTGGAGAGCACACTCTTGCCAGGTGGGCCGTGCATCTTATCACCTCCTCGGTCCCAGCCGCTGGGTTTCCTGGGTGCGCAGTGGGAGCGCCGCCTCAGGTGTGCCGTGTATCTCTTCTGGGGCCCTGATCTCTGGCTGTGACCATCCTGATGGATGTCAACCGTCCAGGATCCCAGGAAGACTTGGTTAGCAACTGGGAGCTGCTCACAGCTTGGTAGGGGATGCCGTCTCTGGGGCCGTGTTTGCCCCTTTCCTTCTGGCTCTGCCTGGCGCCCGCCTGCCTCTCTGCCTCCGGTGGGGGATGTGCCAGTCTGCAGCCAGCTGACTCTCCTCTGGTATTCGCTCAGTCCTTTGTTCTGTGAGCAAGCCTGGCAGTGCCTTAGGTTAGAGCTTTTCACTGGAAAGTTCTCTCTCTCTCTCTTTCCTCTTTCTTTTTGTTCCTCTCCGGCTATCCCATGGTTTGGGTTTCTCTCTCACGTTAGCTCCCTCAGATTGCCCTCAGAGCATTCAGGCCTGGTCCTTACCCTAAGCAATGCAGCCCACGCCTCCCTGTTCAGCCCCTGCTTGCTGGTGGCAGACGCAAGCATCTGGGCTACTTCTCTGCTAAGAGTTGCAGTTAGGTGCATAATCTGTGGGTTTTATTTATTTAATTTTTCCTCCTGGTTATGTTGCCCTCTGAGATTTCAAAACTCCCCACAGACCTGCCAGTGAGAGGGTTTCCTGGTGTTTGGAAACTTCTCTTTTAAGACTTCCTCCCTGGGATGGGTCTCCATCCCTGACTCTTTGTCTCTCTTTTTATCTTTCATATTTTGTCCTACCTCCTTTCAAAGACAATGGGCTGCCTTTCTGGGTGCCTGGTGTCCTTCACCAGTGTTCAGAAGTTGTTTTGTGGTATTTACTCAGTGTTCAAGTGCTCTTTTGATGAATTTGTGGGGGAGAAATTGGTCTCCCCATCCTATTCCTCCGCCATCTTAGAAGGACCGTCCCTCATCTCTTGACTTCACCACAAAATTAGCTTTGGAAGCTCAACTTTTTCATATTTAGGTCACTGAGTTGAACAAAGCTGAGCTTTCTCAGGTCAGGTGTATAGTATCAATAGTAGAACTGCCTTATGATCCAGCAATCCCACTGTTGGGCACACACACTGAGGAAGCCAGAATTGAAAGAGACACGTGTACCCCAATGTTCATAGCAGCACTGTTTATAATAGCCAGGACATGGAAGCAACCTAGATGTCCATCAGCAGATGAATGGATAAGAAAGCTGTGGTACATATACACAATGGAGTATTACTCAGCCATTAAAAAGAATATATTTGAATCAGTTCTAATGATGTGGATGAAACTGGAGCCTATTATACAGAGTGAAGTAAGCCAGAAAGAAAAACACCAATATGGTATACTAACGCATATATATGGAATTTAGAAAGATGGTAACAATAACCATGTATACTAGACAGCAAAAGAGACACTGATGTATAGAACAGTCTTTTGGACTCTGGGAGAGGGAGAGGGTGGGATGATTTGGGAGAATGGCATTGAAATATGTATAATATCATATATGAAACGAGTCACCAGTCCAGGTTCAATGCACGATACTGGATGCTTGGGGCTGGTGCACTGGGACGACCCAGAGGGATGGTATGGGGAGGGAGGGGGGAGGAGGGTTCAGGATGGGGAACACATGTATACCTATGGCAGATTCATTTTGATATATGGCAAAACCAATACAATATTGTAAAGTTAAATAAATAAAATTTTTTAAAAAATTAAAAAAAAATAGTAGCCTGCATCTACAGAAATGTGTCAAATATACCTCTGTACTTTGAAATGCAGACACTGTCCTCATCTAGCCTTGGTCCTGATTTCTCTTAAGTCTGTCTCTGAGCAGAGTCTGGGTCAGATGGAGTGATTCAGACTCCCCAGTGGCTTCCTCCTCTTACTGTTCAGCATGGCCCCTGGAGCTGCCAGGGCCCATCTTGTCTTCCATTCACTGGTTCTCAATCTTTGTGTCTGCATTCACATGTTTTTCACCAGGCCTGAAACCTTAATGTAACTCTTACTTTGTTGGCTTTTTACTCAATTGTGTTTTCAGATTTTGACCTCTCTGTTTGTTTGTTTGTTTTATTTTAATTTATTCTTTATCACTTCCATATGTATTAGCTTGCATATTGCTTTAAATTCATTCAGGCAATGAAGCTACTATTATGAAGCAGTCTTTGATGAATCACGGCTTGTTTTTTCCTCTGAATTCTACTCTACATAGTGTATTTATTTACACAATTTTAGGCATGGCCTCTTTAACTAGGCCTGAATGATTTGATAATTTTGTTGAGTTAAAAGCAGAGAAAGCCTTCTGTTAGTAGTCTTTTCTGTGTCTTTTTAATTTCAGTGTCTCACTCTTGAGAACTTGAGGTGATCATGACCTAACATTTGTTAGCTCTTTGAGATACAAATAAACATAGAGTATAACCCTCTCATTTTCAGTCTTATCCTATACTGAAGAATGATTTGCTTCCACTGTAGAGTTGATTGTTTCTGACCTGCTCATACTGAGGGCTTATTTCTAATAGGAAGTGAATCCTGTCTCCTATTTAGTTTACCAACTCTGCAGAGGAAAATAGTTTAAAAAAAACACACATTTTTTTCAATGATCAGAACCCATTTCCTCTTATAACAGGCCTACAAGATTTGTTGGATAGGGTGATGGTCTGTTCAACTTTATAGCATAAACATAACATGATAAAATGGAAATCAATCGATGGCTGACTCAGTGAAGGCTAGACAACTTGATGATGACAGTCCATGTGAAGAGAGAGGTTCCAGTCTTCTGGCCATCCCACTCAGGCCACAGACATGTGGGCAAGGCAGTGCAAGGTCCTCCACCTCCTACAGATTCACACATAGAATACAGCCATGTGACTGAGACCAGGTGAGCCCAGGAAAAGAACTACCCACTCAACTCTTATAATATTTCTCATATTATGAGAAATAAAATAATTTTTGCTTTTATTCAATAGGTTTGCAGTGTTTCTTATGTAGCAACAGACAATAGAGTCCACCAGTTGGTAAAACTCTTTGGCATTATATATTAAAGTTTAACATAAATACCCAAGAACTTGGCCATTTCGCTTTTTTTTTTTTTTTTCTCTATTTCTCTCAACACACACACATGCCTTTACTGTTTGCTTTTTTTTTTTTTTCCAGGAGGTTTTTTTTTTTTTTTTTTTTTTTTTTTGCAGGGGAAAATAGACAAAGGAAAGGATCAATGAGGGTGGGAGGGAAATGGGAAGAAAGAAGGAGAGTGATGGTGGGGAGGAGTATATGTAATTTCTTAACCAATGGTTTTCTGTTTTTAATCACAAAGAACACTTAAAAAAAATCATGGTGAATTCATCTTATATTAGGAGGTTTGTTCTCGAAATGAAAAGTTCAGGAAACAAAAAGTCCAGTTTGGGTGTCCTCATCTTTAGGCACATCTTGGTATTTTGTATTGGTAAGTCTATCTTTACCACAATATATTATTTAGGACAGGATCACATTTGTCACCTCTTCCTCCCTACTACCCAAAGTGGTACCAAACCCAAAAAATAGTCAATAAACCTCCACAGAGTGAACAAATAAGTCTTTTTTTTTTTTTTTTTTTTAAACTCTCCTGAGTGAACTGAATTTTTTGAGGCTCATAAGTATATATGTTTTCCTCTTTGCTTTGTCTATTACAGCCAGATTATATGAGTGGGGTATTAAAGTCTCCCACTATTATTGTGTTGCTCTAGAGAATGTCCTTTAGTTTTTGTTGGAGAAATGGTTTAGTGGTGCAAAATTCTCTCAACTTTTGCTTATCTGTGAAGCTTTTGATTTCTCCTTCATATTTGAATGAGATCCTTGCTGGATACAATAATCTAGGCTGTAAGTTATTTTCCTTCATCACTTTAATTACGTCTTGCCATTCCCTCCTGGCTTGGAGAGTTTCTATTGAAAGATCAGCTGTTATCCTTATGGGAATTCCCTTGTGAGTTATTTGATGTTTTTCCCTAGCTGCTTTTAACATTTGTTCTTTATATTTAATCTTTGTTAATTTGATTAATATGTGTCTTGGGGTGTTTCGCCTTGGGTTTATCCTGTTAGGGACTCTCTGGATTTCTTGAACTTGAGTGGTAATTTCCTTCTCCATTTTAGGGAAGTTTTCAACTATTATCTCCTCAAATATTTCCTCATGATCTTTCTTTTTATCTTCTTCTTCTGGAACTCCTATGATTCGAATGTTGTAGCGTTTGATGTTATCCTGGAGGTTTCTGAAATTGTCCTCATTTCTTTTGATACGTTTTTCTTTTTTCTCGTCTGATTCATTTATTTCTAGGATTCTATCTTCTAGTTCACTAATTCTATCTTCTGCCTCTGTTATTCTACTATTTGTTGCCTCCAGGGTGTTTTGGATCTCATTTAGTGCATTATTCATTATGTGTTGACTCTTTTTTATTTCTTCTAGGTCCTTGTTAAACCTTTCTTGCATCTTCTCAATCCTTGTCTCCAGACTCTTGAACTGTGATTCTATTTTGATTTCGAGATTTTGAATTAATTTCGCTATCATTATTTGGAATTCTTTATCAGGTAGATTCCCTATCTCTTCCTCTTTGGTTTGGTTTGGTGGGCATCTATCCTGTTCCTTTAGCTGCTGGGTATTCTTTTGTCTCTTCATTTTGTTAAAATTGCCAAATTTAGAGTGTCCGTACTATATTCTGGTAGTTTGTTGAATTCTCCTTATTGAGGCGGTTTACAGGTCTTTTCAATATCTGATCTCTGCCCTGTTACAGAGGGGGTGGAGATGAACACCCAAATCTAAACCGGCCAGGTTCAGGCACTCAGATAATCCTCAGAAGCACAGACTTGGTTGAGTCTGCGTTTTATTCCCTTCCCAGATCCGAGTAGCGCAGGTGATGAAATGTTCAGCGAGCGCAGCTGCTGCGACTTATCGCCTCTCCGCCACTCAGTTTTCTGGGTATACAAACAGCGTACTTTCTCAGGCAGATGTTGACCATCCAGAGCCCCAAGAAGCGTGAGTCAGCACAGAAACCTACTCATAGTTCCATTAGACAGTGTCTCTCTAGGGCTATAATTGCCCGCCTCTGGCCCTGGCTGCCTGTCACCGGAGTGGGACGGCCTGCAGCCGGCCAACTCTGTGCAGCCCTCTGTTCCGTAGGTAGTCCTGGTGGTGTCTTAAGTTAGGGCTGGCTTTTGATGTAGTAGACAACCGACAGTCTGGTTATTTCGCTCAGGTAGCGCCCGAGATAGCCAGGCCAAATCCCTTCTCAAAGCAATGCAGGCCTCGTCGCTCCTCCTAGCCCAGCCCCGACTTGCCAATAGCAAATGCTGGTGTCCGCGCCAGTTCTCCGCAAAAGGAGTTACCGCAGGGCTCGTTTTCTCGTTTTGAAGACAATGAGCTGTCTTTCTAAGTGCCTGATGTCCTCTGCCGGCATTCAGAAGTTGTTTTATCGAGTTTATTCAGCATTCAAATGTTTTTTTAATGGATTTGTGGAGGAGAAAGTATTCTCCCCGTCTTACTCGTCCGCCATCTTAGCTCCTCCCCCCTCATTTCGCTTTTAAATATATTGCTATCAGAAATGTATGCACATGCCCACCAAGGAAATACATATAATGATCATATCAACAATATTTGAAATACTTCAGCAGTGAAAATCGCCAAATTGTTCATGAACAGTAAAGGGATAAGTACATTGTAGTATATTTGCACTGTATAACATAACTTCTAATAACTACTATGAAAAGACTTAGGGCATGAAAATGACAAAATTATAGTTAAATCTAACAACACGGATAAATCTCCTAGTGGTAATGTTGAATGAAAGGAGCCAGATACAGTAGAATCCATATTGTTTGATTCCATCTATGTAAAGTTGACAAGCAAGCAGATCTACTCTCTGATGTTAAAAGCCAGGTAGTAGCTATTCAGTTCAGTTGTGTCCGACTCTTTGCGATGCCGTGTTGCAGCACACCAGGCCTCCCTGTCCATTACCAACTCCCAGAGTTCACTCAAACTCACGTCCATTGAGTTGGTGATGCCATCCTGCCCCCAATCCCTCCCAGCATCAGAGTCTTTTCCAGTGAGTCAACTCTTCACACGAGGTAGCCAAAGTACTGGAGTTTCAGCTTCAGCATAATTCCTTCCAATGAATACCCAGGACTGATCTCCTTTAGAATGGACTGGTTGGATCTCCTTGCAGTCCAAGGGACTCTCAAGAGTCTTCTCCAACACCACAGTTCAAAAGCATCAATTCTTTGGCACTCAGCTTTCTTCAAGTCCAACTCTCACATCCATACATGACCACAGGAAAAACCACAGACTTGACTAGGCGAACCTTTGTTGGCAAAGTAATGTCTCCGCTTTTGAATATGCAATCTAGTTTGGTCATAACTTTCCTTCCAGGGAGTAAGTGTCTTTTAATTTCATGGCTGCAATCACCATCTGCAGTGATTTTGAAGCCCCCCAAAATGAAGTCTGATACTGTTTCCACTGTTTCCCCATCTATTTCCCATGAAGTGATGGGACCAGATGCCATGATCTTCGTTTTCTGAATGTTGAACTTTAAGCCAACTTTTTCACTCTCCTCTTTCACTTTCATCAAGAGGCTGTTTAGTTCCTCTTCACTTTCTGCCATAAGGGTGATGTCATCTGCATATCTGAGGTTATTGATATTTCTCCCAGCAATCTTGATCCCAACTTGTGCTTCTTCCAGCCCAGCATTTCTCATGATGTACTCTGCATATAAGTTAAATAAACAGGGTGACAATATACAGCCTTGACATACTCCTTTTCCTATTTGGAACCAGTCTGTTGTTCCATGTCTAGTTCTGTTGTTTCCTGACCTGCATGTAGATTTCTCAAGAGGCAGATCAGGTGGTCTCGTATGCCCATTTCTTTCAGAATTTTCCACAGTTTATTGTGATCCACACAGTCAAAGGCTTTGGCATAGTCAATAAAGCAGAAATAGATGTTTTTCTGGAACTCTCTTGCAAGATTGGTGCAAATGTAATTTGGTTTTGGACTATGAATTTCAAATCATTATAACTAGGCTCAAATACATCTTTATTAATCGAAATAGGAACCATAAAAATCAACACATTTTTTCCAAGAAGAAATAAGTTTGCTTATTCCTGTAGCATAAAAATCTTTCTTCAGGATTCAATGAACTGTTGGAAAGCATTTTCTGCCTCCTGCTGGTTGTGAAAGCATTTTCACTGGAAAAAGTTGTCGAGATGCTTGAAGAAGTGGTAATCAGTTAGCAATATGGCAGATGAGGCAAAAGTTTGTAGCCTAATTTGCTCAACTTTCAAAGCATTGGTTATGTGACCTTGTGTAGTCAGACAGGTCAGGCACTGTCATGGAGAAGAATTGGATCTTTTCTTTTGACCAATGCCAGCTGCAGGCACTGCAGTTTTCAGTGCATCTCATCAATTTCTGAGCATACTTCTCAGATGTAATGGTTTTGCCAGGATTTAGAAATCTGTAGTGCATCAGACCAGCAACAGACCACCAAAAGGTCATGAGCTTTTTTTTGGATGAGAGTTTGGCTTTGGAAAGGGCGTTGGAGCTTCTTCTTGGTCCAACCACTGAGCTGGACATTTACGGTTGTTGTATAAAAGCCACTTTTCATCACATGTCACAATCCAATTGAGAACTGGTTGGTTGCTGTTGCATGCAGTAAGATAAGACACTTCAAAACGGTGAGGTTTTTTGATTTGCGATCAGCTTACCAGGCACCCACTTATCAAGCTTTTTCACCTTTCCAATTTGCTTCAAAGGCTGAACAACCATAGAATGGTCAACATTGAGTTCAACAACTTCTCGTGTAGTTTTAAGAGGATCAACTTCAATGACTGCTCTCAATGGGTCATTGTCAACTTGCAATGGCCAGCTGATACACTTCTCATCTTCAGGCTCTAGTCTCCTTTACAAAACTTCTTGAACAACTACTGTACTGTTCTTTCATTAGCAGTTCCTCAGCCAAATGCATTGTTTATATTGCAAGTTATCTCTGCTGATTTACAACCCATTTTGAACTCAAATAAGAAAATTGCTCAAATTTGCTTTTTGTCTCACATGTCATAGTCTAAAATAAATATAAAATAAGCAGCCAGCAATAAGGCATTAGCAAAAATACATAAAGCAAGAAATGCACGTTAAAATGATATATGACATAACTACATTTATTTGAGGATATATTCCAATATTAAATGGCAAATTTCTACAATGCAAAACCTCCATTACTTTTGAACCAACCTAATAGCTATGCGTTGGAGTGGCAGGGGTTGGGTTAAAGTTTAAAAGGGGTACAAGAAAACATCTGGACTTGGAAGTGTTCTTATTTTTGACCTCAGAAATAATTACTGGCATGTGTTCATTTTGTAATATTTCACCTATTATGTACTTTTGAACGGAGCATTTTTGTATTCTTTTGTTATGTGTTAATTTAAAATGTTTAAAGATCTTTTGGGAGAAATTTTTAACACTAAGAAAAAGGTCAGTTGAGGCCTCCAATTATCAGTGTTTTTTATCAAAAACAAAGGAAAATTAAACATCCCTGAACTGCTTGTTTTTCTATGTCACAGTCAGTTCAAGAACTTAGACTCTTTTGCAGAATCACTGGATAATATCAACTTGATCTAGAGTTAATTTCTTACCAAAGGTTTCAAGAAGATAGTGTCAGATCCTCAAATGACAACTGTTTGCAGTATCTATGAATGTGCTTTGTTCTATTTGTTTGCTCATTTGCTTTTTTTAAGATTCCACATACGAGTGAAATAATATGGTATTTGCTTTTCTCTGCTTGAGTTATTTCACTTTGGATAACACCTTCCAGGTCCATCTATGTTGTTGCAAATGGCAGAATTTCATTCTGTTTAATGGCCAAGTAGTATTTATTTTATGCGTAAACCATTCATCTTCTTTATTCATTCATCCTTTGACAGGCACTTAAGTTGTTTCCATATCTTAGCTATCGCACATAATGCTATAAACATAGGTGTCATGTGTGTGTGTAAGCTTAGTTGCTTAGTCGTGCCTGACTCTTCTCTACCTCATAGACTATAGCCCACCAGGCTGCCCTATCCATGGATTTCCCAGGCAAGAATACTGGAGTAGGTTGCCCGTTCCTCCTCCAGGGAATCTTCCTGACCCAGGGATCAAACCCTGGTCTCCTGTATTGCAGGCAATTCTTTGCCTGCAGCTACTAGGGAAGCCCATGGCTATGCACATATCCTTTCAAATTAGTTTTTGTGTTCTTTGGGTAAATATTCAGAATTGGAACAGCTGGGTCATATTGTAGTTCCAGGGTTTTTTTGAGGAAACGTCATATACTATTTTCCATAGTTGCTGGACCAATCTCTATATTTTCTCTAAAATTTTGAATGCCAATAAAACTTCCCAGGGCCTGGCAGCTGTATAACCTTGAGAGGTCTCCAAGTGTTTCAGCTCCGTTCCTTTTGAAATGTGAATAGCCAGAAAGTTAGAGCCCCAGGCTCCCTGACACCTTGAGAGTTTAAACTAGGCTCAATCATGGCTGTAAACATTTCTCTTCAGGGAGATGAGAGAAGTTAGAATATTCTTTTAGATGAGGGCAATTAACCAAACAATGAATATCTCAATTCCCACATTAGCATAGGTTGAACTCTATAAAGAAAGGTGCAGAAAGTTCAGCATATGACAGCAAAATGTGCTGTTCAGTCTACTAGTGGGAAAACGGGGTACAATTGATTCTAAGAAAATATGTTATATATTAAAAATTGTGCAATGCAAAAAGATTCAACTGCTTGTACATATAAGTAACATGATTTTTTTCTTTCTAGTCATTTCAGTCTATCTACATGCATGTACTATGTGCACGCATGAGTGCTAAGTTGCTTCAGTCATAGGGTCTTTGTGACCCTATGGACTGTAGCCTGCTATGCTCCTCTGTCCATGGGATTCTCCAGGTAAGAATCCTGGAGTGGGTTGCCATGCCCTTCTCCAGGGGATCTTCCCAACCCAGGGATCAAACCTGAGTCTTCTATATCTCTTGCATTGGCAGGCAGGTTCTTTACGACTAGTGTGACCTGGGAAACCTATGCATGTACTACGTACTGCTAATTCAGTAAAATAACAAATTTCCTTCTGTTTTATTGGTTATGGAGAGAATTTTTGTTGTTAAGACTTTTAATCCACCAATAATATGAAACAATGAATTTCCTGCCTACACTACATATCCCTTTCCAGATGACCAAAGTTATTGTCTATAGATAAATTTGGTCATGTTGCTTGTGGATATTCAATTCATAATAGGTACAAAATTATTCTATTTATGGAAACATTTATAAACTAATAATAAAAACCTTAATTATTATATGTGTCATTCTTAGAATTTCTAGTTCATGGTTGGGATTTTAGTTTATTATTTTTATTCTTTCTGTGACTAATTAATTTTTTAAATGACTTTGAATTATTTTGCAGTCATGGGGGAAGCACATATACATAATAGTAAAATAGTTATCTTTTGAAAAATACTTTAATTTTAAGAAAAAAATTTCAGCTAGGTGCTTGGTATTGAAATTCATCTGCCATTTTTTATATACAAGTATTTAATAATCACTGACATTGTGCAAAGTCAGTCTTATATAGTGTTCAATGTACACAGATGAGTTATCTTAGGTAGGTTACATAGGAAATGTGGTCACCATGAGGGATTTTACTCCTCTTGGTTTGGATTGAAATCATGAGGGATTTTACTCCTCTTGGTTTGGCTTTTGAAAGCAGGAGCAACTGATGAAGTTGCAGGATACAGTGAAGGTGTTTTATCCTAGTAAGTTCACGTGTGCATGCTTAGTCGCTAAGTTGTGTCTGACTCTCTGCAACCCCATGGACTGTAGCCCACCAGGCTCCTCTGTCCATGTGTAAGTAGGAGACAAAGATTCAGAACAATAGTAGGTTGGGCTGGAAAAAATTATTTTTCCCATGTAATTAACATAAAAATATTTACGAACAATACTGGGTTGTGTATGTTTAAATGTAGACTCCAATTTATTCTCATAGGGTGGTTAACAGAATGTGATTTGACAAATCTAGAGTAAAACATTTTAAGATAAGTTGGTTTTGTACAGGAAGTCCTCTGAATTAACAACATGGAGTTTGCTAAGTGGCATCAGTTCAGTTCAGTTCCGTGGTCAGTCGTATCTGACTCTTTGTGACCCCATGGACTGCAGCAGGCCAGGCTTCCTGGAGCTTGCTCAAACTCATGTCCATCAAGTCGGTGATGCCATCAAACTGATGTCCATTGAGTTGGTGAGGGGCTTTCCTGATAGCTCAGTTGGTAAAGAATAGGCCTGTATTGCAGGAGACCCGGGTTCGATTCCTGGGTGGGGAGGATCCCCTGGAGATGGGATAGGCTACCCACTCCAGTGTTCTTGGGCTTCCCTTGTGGCTCAGCTGGTAAAGAATCCACCTGCAATGCAGGAGACCTGGGTTTGATTCCTGGGTGTGGAAGACCCCCTGGAGATGTGAAATGGCATAAAAGTCAACAAGAGTAATGACAATGACATCCGTGTGGCTTAAAACACGTGATAGGTCAGGAGAACTGGGCAAGTCCCAGCCCCTTTTCTGAACAGGAAGTAAGGTAGGAAGCCGTGGCTCCTGCCAGCTTTGCGTGTTCCAAGGTTCACTCCTGTTGCCCTGCCTCTCCCCGCCCCAGGGAGGACCAGGCCCTGAGAGAACTTCAGGTCCAGAGGACCTGCCACATTTGCTCACAGCTGCTCACCATGGACCAGGCCTTTGCTTCACAGAGCAGGACTTTCCCAGGCTGCAGACTGATTGCTTAAATGTTCTTGCCTGTGTTATACTCAATGTTCACACAACTAGCAGAATTGAACATGAGCCTGAGGAGACCAAAGGAGACCCCTTGACACTGTCTTTTCAGTCCTGCTTCTTTAAAAAGTCATAGCTTGTATTCTTGAAGAGAAGTCTCTTGTGTTGTTTGCAATTCTAATGAGTTCCTACAACCCATCTGTAGCACTGAAGAATTGCCTTAATAAATACAACCTGTGAGGACTATGTAACACCCAGTCAACAGATGAGAGAGCTTTGTGAGGCAGGCCATACGTCTGAGGAGAAGGGGTAAGGAATGTAGAAATGTCCAGAGTAGCTCACTTCTTCCCAATGCCGGTAGAACACTGGGAAGCTCACTTCTACCAAATGTTGTGTCGAAAGAATGATTATGATGTTGCCTTCCTACAGAATTGCTCAACAAGTGCTTGTATAGATCTTTGATTCCATCAGTAATTTAACATATGTTTATTAATTATGAAGTATGGAAGAGGCCTTTTACCTGGAGCTTTGTCTTGAGATATGTATAACGTTATTGCATCAGACAACCACTTAGGACTGAACATCAGAGCCAGGCAGATTCCTTTCACTCTGCTGTAATTGTCGGGTCCCTCACTCTTAACCGCTTCGTTTCTCTAAACCATGATCACTTCCTGGCACAAATGGGTGTGCCTGTTTCTTGTTTTCATTACTTGTTATGTGTGTCGGAGAGACTTGATGGGGAAGCAGAACTCCTCACTGCCCCCTCTCCCCCCTTACCAGACCATCCAGACTTCCGGTATTCGGGGCGTTCCTCTGGTGACACCAGAGGGTCTTTGGGGACTGGACCAGCTGTGGAACTTATTCCAGAGACTTTGGTCAGAGAAGTGGCAACTGAACCTTAACTCACGACCCTTAAGAAAGCAGAGTCATGCTGTAGATGCCACAGTCTGTCAGCCTGTGACTGTCATGTTCAGTGAGAAATGGATCCTCGTATCAAAAGCACAGTTTTATTTCAACAGAAGCTCCTTAGGCAACTGACAATTATGGTGACAACTGAAGTATTGCCAATTACAGGCTCTTTCTTCACTATTTTAAATAGTATCATTGTTCTGTTGGCCAAAGGTGGTTACTTCATTGCTTTATAGTTTTCTGACATAGAAACTCAAGGAACCCAGAGCATGTGGGGTATCCAGTCCCTTCCAGAGAAAAACAGCAGGTTCAGATGGGCGTGCACGTGCTTTCCGCCCAAGTCCTCCTCTATATTGGCTAAAAACTGCCATAGAAAGGGCTCATTTGCTTACATTTATAAATGACATGATTTTATCCTTTCTAGTCATTATAGTCTACCTATACGTGTGTACTGTCATGCATGTGTGCTCAACTGTGTCTGACTCTGCGACCCCATGGACCGTAAACTGCCAGGCTCCTCTGTTCATGGGATTGTCCAGGCAAGAATACTGGAGTGGCTTGCCATTTCCTCCTCCAGGGTATCTTCCTGACCCAGGGATCGAACCCACGGCTCATGCATTGCAGGTGGTTTCTGCCAGGAGCCGGTGAGAGGACCTCCACCCATGGCAAAGGTCATGAGGAAGGAGGCTTGACATACACAAAGGTGGGGTCGAGCCTCAGAAGTCCCCCTGGAAATCCTCGAGCATCTACCCCCATAACCAGAGCCTGCCTACTTTACCACTTGTGCTCTCACCTACACCTCTGACTTTACGGGGGGCTGTCCCCCACTACCTCTCTCTGAAAAAAGAGTTAACTTAGAGCTCCAGTTCATAAAAATTCCTGGGCATGACAGGCATGTTTTAACCTATAAACTCCTCTGAAGGTTCTCTAGCCCACCTGACAGGCTTGTCCGGCCACATGTGCTTCTAAAAACAGGTTCTTTAGAGAAGTTAGGAAACTATTAGTGGGCTGATTAGAAATTGTATTGATGAAGAGTTTTTCATTTGTTGAGCCAATGTTTGCTGCTAAGTCTCCACATCGCCTACCCTTACACACATTGATGAATATATAGAAGAAATAGGTATTAACCTTTGATATTAATCATGTTAGACCTTAGGCTAAGTAAGTTCTTTCTTTAATTAAAACCCACCCTCACCCTATAGGAATGTAAATTTATCTGGTGGAGTCTGTTTTAAGAAAAATCACCCCTGGAGAAATAAATGTCCTGGATTGACCACTGTCACAAGAAGAGGGTCATAAATTGTCAACAGGCCCCCTGGCCAGAAGATGATGTAACACCCCTAAGACCTCTGTATACATTTGTAAGAAGCACCTGACTTTGATAAAAGTCAGGGCTGCTGACCCCACATGACTTTTGTATAACATCTCAGTGTATAAAAGTAGACCATGGAAAATAAAGAATTGGATCAGTTCCTCAAAAGACTGGTCTCCCCATGTCGCTCTCTCTCTCTCAAATTCTGGTTGAGTCTCCATCTGGAGCGCGGAACCCACCATGCTTACTAATTATGCCTGGGCTTTCAAGATCCAACCAGGGAGGCCTCAGTGTCTCCTCTCCTTTGGGAGAATGGAAAGACGCCTGCGGCCTACGTAAGTGGTGCAAACTTCTTGTCTTGAAGTTTTATTGGTCTTCCGTGTAAACCAAGCTACTCAGCCTCTTTTCTCCACTGAATTTTCCTACTGAGCTATCCTCGTTCTATTACTCTTTATATCTCTAATTATAACTACGTGTCCTGACCCCCACCGACGCCGTCCTCGCTTTGAAATCCCTGGATCAGCTGGGGCTGGTCCCCAGCAGGTTTCTTTACCTCTGAGCCACCAGGTAAGCCCCATAGGCATGAGCTGCTGCTGCTGCTAAGTCGCTTGTCGTGTCTGACTCTGTGCGACCCCTTAGACGGCAGCCCACCAGGCTCCGCCATCCCTGGGATTCTCCAGGCAAGAACACTGGAGTGGATTGCTATTTCCTTCTCCAATGCATGAAAGTGAAAAGTGAAAGTGAAGTTGCTCAGTCGTGTCCGACTCTTTGCGACTCCGTGGACTGCAGCCTACCAGGCTCCTCCGTCCATGGAATTTTCCAGGCAAGAGTACTGGAGTAGGGTGCCATTGCCTTCTCCAATAGGCATGGGCTACGTATAGTTTATTGAATAATAAAAAAATATCCTCTTTATACATCATTAAGAAGAGGAATTTATTTAAGACTTTTAATTTACCAATAATATGAAGGATTGAATTTTTTGCCTACATTTCACACCCCTTTCCAGATGACGAAAGTTAGTGTCTGTGGATAAATTTGGACATGTTCATTGTGAAAAATCAATTCATAATAGGTACATAACTGATCTCTTTATAAAAACATTTGTACAGTAATAAATATATCAGAGCCTTGAACATTATGTATTCCATTATAAAAAGCATTTCTATCTCATTGTTAGGATTGTAGCTTATTACATTTATACTTTTCTGTGAATAGTGAATTTTTTTAATTCATATATCTTTTATAATCATAGAATAACACATGTACAACAGGAAAATACTTTTCCTTTGAAAAAGAGAAATATTTATTTTCAAGAGAAAATTTCCTGCTAGGTAATGGGTATTGAAATCCATTGTCATACATTTGTTAGGTGAGTATTAAGCAATGAATGACATTATACAATATCTGTCATACAGAGTGTTTGATGTACACAGATGAATTATCTTAATAGAGTTGCTTACATAGAAATGAGGCTGCAATAAGAGATTTTACTAGTCCTTTTGGTTTAGACAGAAACCAGGGGTAATTGATGTAGTTTCAGGGTGCAATAAAGGTGTTTTATTCTAGTGAGCAAGTAGGAAACCAAGATTCAGAAAACTAGCAGGTTGGAACTGGAAAAAGTTATTTTTCCCAAGTGGTAATTAATATTAAAATATTTCAGAATAATAAGTGTACTCTTTATGTTTAGATGCTGACTCCAATTAATGCCCATAGGGTGATTAATAGAATGTGAACTGACCAAATCTAAAATGAAACATTTTAAGGTGATTTTGTACAGGAGGTCTTCTTATCTGAATTAACAGCAAGGAGTTTGTTAAGTGGCATAAGAATTAACAATGAAGTCAGTGTGGCTCAAAACATGTGATATGTCCAGAGAACTGAACAGATCCCAGCCTCCTTGTATGAACAGGACATAAGGTAGGGAGGGGTCATGGCTGTGCTCGCTGTGCACGTTCCAAGGTTCACTCCAGTTGCCCCACTTCTCCCCACCCCAGAGGGAACCCAGGCTCTGAAAGAACTTCCAGCCCAGAGGACTTGCCACAGCTGCTCACCATGGACCAGGCCTTTGCTTCAGAGCAGGACTTCCCCAGGCTGCAGATTGGTTGTTTAAATGTTCTTGCCTGTGCTACACTCAATGTTCACACAAATGTTCAAGATCAAAGGAGCTCAAGACACTTTACTAGTCCTGCTTCCTTAAGAAGTTATTTCGCATATTCTTAAAGAGAAGTCTCTTTTCCAATCTGTGCATTACTGTTTCTGTTTTTAATTTTAATAACCGTGTTTATGTTTCAGTAAGTAAGAATTCTTACAAAGTATAAAAGTCACCTAGGAATGTGCCATGCAAAGTTCGTTATCTTCTCATGTTATCATATTTATCTCATTGTGCTCACGGATACCAATTTCTTTAATTTCCAAGATAGATGATAATATGTGCACATATTCATTATTTTTTTCGATCAGTAGTACAACTATACACACTTTCTGCATCTTGAATTTTTTCACATTAGCACAAATAGAGTTTCCCTTTTCATTTCAGTGACTGTAGAATTTTCCTTTGTGTGTCTCAGGATTTATCTCACTAGTTTGTGACAGAGGGACTTTGAAGTTTCCAGTCTTCTGGAATTACAATAATTTTGTGACAAATAAACTGCTACATACGTCATTTGCAACTTGGGTAAAAAATCTGTAAGATAAATGGCTAAACATGGACTTCTGTATCAGCAGTACTTGCATTTAAATCTTTGATACATATTTGCACCAATTTGCACTCTCTCTAGCATTTATCAGAGACCCCCAATTTCCTGGTACACTTGCCAGCCAGTGTCCTTTCCAAACTCTTCTTTCTGGCCCATCTGGGAAGTGACACATGTCCCTCCTAATTTTACCTTGTACATCATTTATAATCAATAAAGTTAAACATATTTATTCTGTTGGTATATTTTTGTCCATTTAAAAATCAGTTGGTTGTTCTTTCCTCATTGATTTATAAGGGCTCATTATAACTTAAAGAGTTGATCTCCAAGACTTTATTTTAGACTGCGACTATTCTTCCTCTTCTCATTTGTTTCTTGCTTTTCTTAACACTTATCTATAATTAGTCATTATCTTCTAACTTGTTTCCATTTTTAAAAATTAACTAATTCATTCAAAATTGTGTGGGATTTTTTTGTATATCAAGTGCTGGTAATCACTTTTGTAATAACATTAGTAATTCTTTGGTAATCAGTTTTTAAGGTCCTCTTGAACAAAACTATCATGACATACATATTTTAAAAATGAACTATAGTGTTACACTACTAAAACATAAGAAGCCTTCCAAAATATACTTAGTAGGGTTTCTCAGCCCCTTTCATACGATCACTGAGAAATTTCAGTCCCATACCAAGTACTTTATAAGCCCCAGGGAGTACTGCAATCATTGTCATGCCCGAAATATCAAGGACATCTGAAATATTGAAGGACTTTTCAGTTGTTTGAATACCTTCTTTTAGTTGATCTATCTCTTTATTTAACGCCTCAGCTTCCTTTTTGAATCCTTCTGTGAGTAACTCTTTTTGCATCTGTAAAAAGAAGAGTCCCTTTTTGAAAATACCCCAGATCAGCATTTTGTGTCAAACTACTACAGTTGATATGCATGTGTGTCTACTTCTCTAACACTTTAGATGTTTTTTTTTAATATATTATTCTAATATTTGCAAACATTTGCAACGTGGAAGGGAGAACATCCAGGGTTTAGAGTTTCCCATGTTCCTTCAACACCATCTTCTTGGGTACAGAGAAGTTGGGTATAGGTCAGGTCTGAAAACTACCCCAGGGAGAGGTTCCAGCCTCATAAATACACTTTGGGAGAACATGTAGGTGGGTTCTAAATATTTGTCAGTTTCACTGAGGTAGAATGACCACACACATGTCACCAAGATGGCACTGCTGACTCACTTAGAACTCTAGCTATCAAACTCCAGGCTTGGACAAAGAATGCATTTAGTTTAGGTGAATAAAATGAACCAGGAGACATGGAAACAAATACAGCAAATTTTACAGCTTTCAGCATCCAATATTTCATACCAGCACAATCTGATATTTTCAGGAGCAGATGGAACTATTCCAGGTCTCTGATGGTTGTATCCCAAATTCTAAGGACTCTAAGACTGAGGTCCTATTCACTTGGGAACAAATGTGATGCTATAATCACCATGAACAGCAGTCCAGGAGCCTGGTTGGTCCCATTCAAACCCTAACACTACAGAAGGTGCCGAGTCTTACAGACAAACCGACTCACATTTCTTTGATGTTACAGTGAATCCTGTGTTTTTGTCTTTCCCTCCCAGATCTGACTTAAGGTCAAATTCCTGTCGCTTTATTCCTGAGGAGTTAGGGGTTCCCCATCAGGTGCCGCCCAGGCCCATCTAGACTTACCTTCAGCTTGTGCTCCATCATCGTTTCCTGTTCTCTCCGAAGGTTTTCTCTTTCCCTATCCATCTTCTCTTGCAGTTGGGCCAGGTTTTCTTTGAAGCTTCTCTCCTGTGCCTCCATTTTTTGTTCCTCTTCATTCTGTTTCTCTCTCAGCAGCTCCTGTTCCCGCTTAGCCGCATCCTTCTTGGCACACTCAGCTGTTTCACAAGAATTTTAAAGAGGGGAGAACATGAATTATGCTGAGCTATCACCTCCTTTGCTCAGAGATAAGGTGCCTTTAATATTGTGGGAAGGAGTCTGACTGTTCCTGCTACCACATCAGACAACATGCTTCAGCATATGATGTAGAAGCACTGATTGGATGGACATGCAACCCAAACTCCTCCGTTTACTTCCACATGTAGCAGAGAGGTTCCATGGAAGAAGAGGAAGCTCTGGTGTCAGGAAGTGTTTGTTCCTACACCTGCCAAAGGGCAGCACCTTCCCCTCTGAGAGCTCAGTCTACCCCTGTACCTGCCATGGCTTTGTCCGCATCCGTGAGGGCCTGGTCTGCCTGCAGGATGGCTTCCTCTACTCCTGCCTGTGACTGCAGGAAGCTCTGGAGGACCTGGTTTGCCTGAGGAAACAACAAGGAGCAAAGACTTGTCAGGTAGAAAAGACGTAGTGTCTTGCTGTGGAAATTATTGTTCAGTAAACTACAGACTGTATCCTGTAAATTCTCCATCCTTTGTAGGCTCTCCAAATGGTTACAGACCTGAGAATTATGTGCATGTCTACAAACACCCATGGAGCATTTGCTTAGAAGGCCAGCAGAGCTGATTTTCAGGAGTCCCAGAGGGCCTTGGTAAATAAGAGTATAGCCCTTACACAGTGCACACTAAACCTCACGTGTCCCAGGACCCAGAGAATAAAGAGTAACTTGATAGGAGCCTGGGTCAGACCTACCTGCTGACCCTGGAGAGTCTCCCAGATTGGCTGGAGGCAACTGGAGCATCTCTTGGGGACATAGACACTGGCAGAAGACATTCTGGGAAGCTCCTTCCACCACTTGGACACTGGTGCTGGCCAGCACCATTTTGGAATCTTCCCCCTATCTTATTAGCCCCAAGACCCAGCACTGCCCTAATGCAATGGTCTGCAGATCCAGTAGTGGGATGCCTCAGGCCAAGCCACTGACTAGACATGCATGCAGCCCCATCCACCAGCAGATCTCCTGAGCCCACAGCTGTCTCCGGACATGGCTATGTCTACCAGAGGGCCAGGGACCCAGTCTCATTCACCAGGGAGGCTGAGACCTGAAGCCCCCAGCACCCTCCAGCCAGAGACCCTGGGACACATCAGGGGAAGATACCAGGTGCAAAAGACCTCAGTTTCTCAGTCTGCAGGGCCAGTCCACTCACTAGCAGGCCATGTCATTCCTGGGACCAGCTGGGTTCAAGACCACCTGGACCAATATCAGGCCAACAGAATCTTCAAAATCCCCCAGATCCAGGAGCCTAACGGCTCTACCATGGTCAACACATGCTCTGGAACTCCTGGACCCTGCACCCAGACCCCAGGACGTGGCTCTCTCCTCTAGTAGGGTGTTACTAGGCCTAGGACCTGGCTCACCCACCAGTGGGCAGCCAAGAGACCGTGGATCTCCTGGACTCTTACTCAACTCATCAGAAAAAACAGCACTAGACTCAGAACCCTCCTGGGGTTCCAAGTCAGCCTCCTCATGACCAGCTGCCTCTGTGCAAATCAGGATCTGGCAACCAAATGAACCAACAAAGACCCTTTGACTCTAATCCGCTGCTCTTTCCCAATCCCATTACTCCTCACCTTAACTCCTTTCCTGGGAACCAGTTTATAGTCTTGTTCAAACTTGTTCCTTGCTTCTAAATAGAGACTGTATCCTCCAGGGACAAAGAATGTGCCTCCTGAAATACTTTTCATCAAGGATTCTGAAAGCTGCTTAAGCTCAGTCTCATAATATTTGACAGAAGCCTCTTCATTCTGGATCATGAAACTGTCCTTCGTTTTCTCCATGATGTCCTGCCAAGGAAATAAAGGAAAATTTGATAGAAAGAAGTTGTTAGACAGGATGGGCCTGCTGTGCTCCCTTGGAAGAAGCAGTCTGATAGCATCAGGGCACATGAGACTCAGAATAATAGACATGGAGTCAGGCGTCAGTTGTAGTCCCAGTTCTGACCAACTCTTTGTGTGACTTGTATGAAGTCCCCTAAATTCCCTGGGCTGTGTCAATATCTGTGCAATGAATGGGTTGGCAGAAACAAAGTACTACTTTAACAGCATTAGCATTAATAGTGATCTATCCATCAGCAACGAACAAAGAAAAGACAATTATGACTGAAAGTAGAGCTTCTTCTGCCAACTTGGGTGGTAAGGATAAAACATACATATATAGGAAATCAAGTTCCTACTAATGAATTAACTATACACTGAGCAGGGCTTCCAAGGTGACACAGTGGTAAT
The DNA here is from genome assembly GCA_935064755.1 of Tragelaphus eurycerus. Classification (NCBI taxonomy): domain Eukaryota; kingdom Metazoa; phylum Chordata; class Mammalia; order Artiodactyla; family Bovidae; genus Tragelaphus; species Tragelaphus eurycerus. The sequence continues at coordinate 23,728 of CAKXYN010000403.1, read as the reverse complement.
GAATCTGCATGCCAGTGCAGGACACACAACAGATGCTGGTTCAATCCTCGGGTTGGGAAGAACCCCTGAAGTAGGAAGTGGCAGCTCACTCCAGTATTCTTGCCTGGAAAATTCTGTGGACAGAGGAGCCTGGGGGGCTATAATCCATGGGATCTCAGAGTGAGACGTGACTTGGTGAAAAAACACCACACCAATGAGAGTTTTCAACTTTTCTTATATTCTCATTTGATTGAGAATTTGAGTGTGTGAAAATATAGGAAAAGAAATTTTTTTGCTTGTACTTATAAATTCCAATCAGGCTTGTTTTCTCAATACGAAGTAAGAGATTTTTGTAACTTATAATGTTAAAGCAAGACTGAAAGTCAGACTTTCAGTGAAGGTGCTAATGGTAAGCAGAATTGTGATCTCCAAGAGTTCTCTTTCCCAGGATCCACTCTCTACCTAGTCCCTGGACTTGTGAATATGATGAACAATTATTCTGTGTACAGACTATATTGCATGGAACATGTTGACTTTATAAAATGGAGATTACCCAGGTGGATATTTCCTGGTCATACTTGCACTTTACATGTTATTCTTCTCCAGTTGGTGGCAGAAGTGGTAGTCTGAGAGATTAGAAATAGAAGAAAACAGTGCACATTGCTGCATTGAAGATGGAGGGGAGTTCCCCAGAATGTCCATGTGGGTACCACGTCAATGTGAGCCTTGTTTGTAGCTATGGTACACCAAGCAGAATACCCACAGACCCTGGGTGGGATCTGACCTGAGGAACAATAACCAATAGATGTGTGTTGTTCCAAGCTGCTAAGAGCAGAGTAATTTGTTTTGCCAGAACAGAAAATAAGAAGCCCAATTTTTAGAATAGTGGTGACCTGTAGCCTGTAGACTCTATCACTCATTAGAATCTAAACTCCTTTTATGATAAGAAGCACAGGGACCGTTTTGTCAAAAAGGGGGAGTCTCAGCATCATTGCAGAAGAAAGGAATCAGGAAGCATATATTCTAGGACACATTACCACCAGTTTCTTCTGGAACATCTGCTTGTCATCCTTGAAGGAGCGCTCCATGAACATGGCAATGGCTTCCTTCTCACAGGCTGCATGCACCTCCAGCAGCTCCTGGAGTGTGTCTGTGGGAAGGTTCAGTCGCTGGGTCATCTGTTCTCTGTAGTGATCAGCTGCCTTCTGCACGGCTGCTGAGTTCTCACGCTCAGCCAGAGTTATCACTGCATTCTCCAAACAGGGAACTCCTCCACTGTTGATGGCATCTACGTAGGCCTCCACCAGAGTCCCCAACCCTGAAAGATACATAATATTTATTAAATGGAGAGAGAATTCTTACCTGTTTTATAGGTTTAGAGATTACCACCTTAAAAAAAAATCACTAAAATTTTATGGAAGTGGAAGTTTCCTTTTCCTCTATTTATTCTTCTCCTCATTCTATTTACTCATTCTTGTATCCCTCTCCTGTTTGATCTATGAATCTACTTGTTTATAATAACATCACTATGTCTACTATTCACTCTATCTTTTATGGTTCTCAAATTCATCATATTACAATATCGAACAAATGATCTCAAACAATATGCCCAAGATTCTCCTAGATCACTTTCCACATTTTAATAAAATAAAAAGAACTTATTATAGATATAAGTACATTACAGAGCTTCTGGGCATTATTTGTAAATGAAAACGTCTTGTTGAAATGTCATCAAGAATTTCAGGACAGTTGAAACAAACATGAAACCAAGCAGGGCTCATCACAGCATGACTGCCCAGGTGGCATGTCCGTGAAGCCAGCCCTGTACATAAGACTGTATTTACATTTGTTTCTCAGACTCTCAATGAACTTACACAGATTCATAACTACTATTTATTTCCTGATTCATGTAATTCACAAAATATCTTGCCTATTCTCACTCGAAACACTTATCCCTTCAGACATCTCATCACCATGAAGATTTCTATCTTTAATTTATATCATTAATGTAATAGTTTCATGAGATTTGGTAGATTGCAAAGCACTTATATATGCTTCTTTAAATGAATAAACATGCATTTTCAAGAGTGGTGTGAACATCCATTTTCCAAGTCACATGGAGAAGGAAACACAACTACAGAGAAACCAAGAGAAATCCAGAGTGTAATCACAAGTTTACCACACACTGAAGCACAGAGAGACATGAGGTAGCGAAGGAGACTCACCTCCCCCAGTGACAGTGATTCCTTCTCTTAGGGTCTTGGGCTTTGCATGAGTAAAGATATATGAGCAAAAATCTTTTGACTGTTTCTGGAAATTCACATCCAATTGGTTATCTGATAGTTCCTCAACATGGAGTAATAGCTTTCTGTCATTTGTAGGCCGGTCAAAGACAAAGCACTTTCTTTTTGGAAAAAATTTCCTGATACACTCTCTGGGCATGTTGGAATTTTGGATTTTGGGATCCTTGCCTGCAGAATTGGAAAAAGAGCAATCATCAAAGGAATAGAGGCCTGAGGACTTTCAGTTCCAAGGATCTTTGCATTACTATAACTCTTGTTATTCTCAAGAATAACAACAGACTGGTTCCAAATTGGAGAAAGAGTACGTCAAAGCTGTATATTGTCACCCTGCTTATTTAAATTATATGCAGAGTATATCATGTGAAATGCTGGGCTGGATGAAGCACAAGCTGGAATCAAGACTGCTGGGAGAAAAATATCAATAACCTCAGATACGCAGATGACTCGTGTATCTCCTATTATTGAATCATGCAAATCAGTCTTATACTAATCTACCCAGGGGCGGAAAATCCCCTCGCCCCCTTTTCTGGGCTTCCCTGGTGGCTCAGCGGTTAAAGCATCTGCCTGGAATGCAGGAGACCCGGGTTCGATCCCTGGGTCGGGAAGATCCCCTGGAGAAGGAAATGGCAACCCACTCCAGTATTCTTGCCTGGAGAATCCCATGGACGGAGGAGCCTGGTAGGCTACAGTCCATGGGGTCGCAAAGAGTCTGGACACGACTGAGCGGAACTCATCATCATCATCAAAAGCAAAGGAAGTACTTCTGAGGAGGCGGGGGAGGAATCCATTCGTAGTGACAAACTTCTGATTCTTTTCCTTAACTTTCCATGTTGTGCAGTGGATCAACTACTTATTAGATGTTTCTTGAGTAATAGATTAATTCAAGAAATTGTCAGAAATATTTTTCTGATATTACAGTTCCCATGTGAGAAATGATATATGGGCTCTATAGTAATGTGATGGTAGAAATAAAGATATTTATTATATATTTATGATATTGCTGGGAAAATAACCTGTGGAAGACAAATGATACTCAGGATGTGAAGAAACACTTCATAAATCAGAGCAAAAAAGTACACACATTGTAGATACGATTGGCGATTACTTTAGCATACACCATTTCATGTTAGTGTAGCCTAAATGAAACCAATCCCAAAGAACGGCAATGCCAAACAATGTTCAAACTACCACACAATTGCACCCATCTCACATGCTACGAAAGTAATGCTCAAAATTCTCCAACCCAGGCTTCAACAGTACATGAACCATGAACTTCCAGATGTTCAAGCTGGATTTAGAAAAGGCAGAGGAACAAGAGCTCAAATTGCCAACATCCACTGGATCATCAAAAAAGCAACAGAGTTATGGAAAAACATCTACTTCTGTTTTATTGACTATGCTAAAGCCTTTGACTGTATGGATCACCACAAACTGTGAAAAATTCTTCAAGTGATGGGAATACCAGGCCACCTTACCTGCCTTCTAAGAAATCTGTATGCAGGTCACAAAGCAACATTTAGAACTGGACATGGAACAACAGACTGGTTCCAAATTGGGAAAGGAGTACGTCAAAGCTGTATATTGTCACCCTGCCTATTTAACTTATATGCAGAGTACATCATGCGATATGTTGGGCTGGATGAAGCACAAGCTAGAATCAAGATTGCTGGGAGAAATATCAATAACCTCAGATACGCAGATGACACCACCCTTATAGCAGAAAGTGAAGAAGAATTAAAGATCCTCTTGATGAAAGTGAAAGAGGAGAGTGGAAAAAGTTGGCTTAAAACTCAACATTCCAAAAACCAAGATCATGGCATCTGGTCCCATTACTTCAGGCAAATAGATGGGAAAACAATGGAAACAGTGACAGACTTTATTTTGGGGGCTCTGAAGTCATTGCATATGGTGACTGATGCTTTGAAATTAAAAGACGCTTGCCAACTGGAAGAAAAGTTATGACCAACCTAGACAGCATATTAGAAAGCGGAGACATTACTTTCCAACAAAGGTCCATCTAGTCTAAGATATGGTTTTTCCAGTAGTCATGTATGAATGTGAGAGTTGGACTATAAAAAAAGCTGAGCACCAAAGAATTGATGCTTTTGAACTGTGGTTTTGGAGAAGACTCTTGAGAATTCTTTGGACTGCAAGGAGATCCAACCTGTCCATCCTAAAGGAAATCAATCCTGAATATTCATTGGAAAGACTGATGCTGAAACTCCAATACTTTGGCCACTTGATGCAAAGAACAGACACATTTGAAAAGTCCCTGATGCTGGGAAAGATCGAAGGCAGGAGGAGAAGGGGATGACAGAGAGTGACATGGTTGGGTAGCATCACCGACTTGATGGACATTAGTTTGAGCAAGCTCAGAGAGTTGTTAATGGACAGGGAAGCCTGACGTGCTGCCGTCCATGGGGTCACAAAGAGTTGGACATGACTGAGCGACTGAAATGAACTGAACTGAACTGAAACCAGGAGACCTTGTCTCTTCTTTGCATAATTTTACACTGGATGTGATTATTATATAGAAGGATTGTGGGCATCTACCAGTAGTTCAACAAATACTTATTTATTGAAAGAATGAACAAATTATTGAAAGTGAAACTTAGTCACTTAGTTATGCCCAACTCTTTGCAACCTCATGGACTGTAGCTTGCCAGGCTCATCTGTCCATGGAATTCTCCAGGCAAGAATACTGGAGTGGGTAGCCATTTTCTTCCCTGGGAGATCGTCCCAACCCAGAGATTGAACACAGGTCTCCAGCATTGCAGGCAGATTCTTTACTAGTTGAGCTACCAGGGAAGTAAATGATTAAGTGAACAAAAATGAATATTGCTTCCAGGTACCACTCTGCTAAAATAATCTGAATAACTAACTTATTATATTAGCTGACATATACTATGTCAGGTTCTAGGATGAAGAGTGTGATATTATGAGGAAGAGCATATAAAAGATCTGACGGTCTTACTGGAAGGACATGGCAGTGCTTTTTTCCTGAACTCTGTAGTGTATAAATATCCTATCTATCAATATGAAGAACGCAGCTACCTATGCTGGTAAGATGCACTGTGTTAAAGGTACTTTGAAAGTTTGTTCTTTGTTTACCTTTTGATTCTGGTTCGATGGATTATCTTTCTCAAATAGAAAAGGAGAAGCACTTATTTACTATGTAAGAGAAGTTTATGTCAGCCTTTTTTTTTCATGGTATTTATTTCTCTAAAATCATTTGGTCTAATATTGGATTTCACATTTCCTCTGTGAGCTTAAGCTCTGGTCACTAGAGTTTTCCCAGTAACAATAATGACTGAAGCCACCATCTGTCATTCACCAGGCACAATTAGCATGCTCTCAGGTCAGATCAGATCAGATCAGTCGCTCAGTCGTGTCCGACTCTCTGCGACCCCATGAACCACAGCACGCCAGGCCTCCCTGTCCATCACCAACTCCCGGAGGTCACCCAGACTCACATCCATCGAGTCAGTGATGCCATCCAGCCATCTCATCCTCTGTCGTCCCCTTCCCCTCCTGCCCCCAGTCCCTCCCAGCATCAGAGTCTTCTCCAATGAGTCAACTCTTTGCATGAGGTGGCCAAAATACTGGAGTTTCAGCTTTAGCATCATTCCTTCCAAATAAATCCCAGGGCTGATCTCCTTCAGAATGGACTGCTTGGATCTCCTTGCAGTCCAAGGGACTCTCAAGAGTCTTCTCCAACACCACATTTCAAAAGCAGCAATTCTTTGGCGCTCAGCCTTCTTCACAGTCCAGCTCTCACATCCATACATGACCACAGGAAAGACCATAGCCTTGACTAGGCGAACCTTTGTTGGCAAAGTAATGTCTCTGCTTTTGAATATGCTATCTAGGTTGGTCATAACTTTCCTTCCAAGGAGCAAGCGTCTCTTAATTTCATGGCTGCAGTCATCATCTGCAGTGATTTTGGAGCCCAGAAAAATAAAGTCTGACACTGTTTCCACTGTTTCTCCATCTATTTCCCATGTAGTGATGGGACCAGATGCCATGATCTTCATTTTCTGAATGTTGAGCTTTAAGCCAACCTTTTCACTCTCCACTTTCACTTTCATCAAGAGGCTTTTTAGCCCCTCTTCACTTTCTGCCATAAGGGTGGTGTCATCTGCATATCTGAGGTTATTGATATTTCTCCCAGCAATCTTGATTCCAGCTTGTGTTTCTTCCAGTCCAGCATTTCTCATGATGTACTCTGCATATAAGTTAAATAAACATGGTGACAATATACAGCCTTGACGTACTCCTTTTCCTATTTGGAACTGGTCTGTTGTTCCATGACCAGTTCTAACTGTTGCTTCCTGTCCTGCGTACAGATTTCTCAAGAGGCAGATCAGGTGGTCTGGTATTCCCATCTCTTTCAGAATTTTCCACAGTTCATTGTGATCTCCACAGTCAAAGGCTTTGGCATAGTCAATAAAGCAGAAATAGATGTTTTTCTGGAACTCTCTTGCTTTTTCCATGATCCAGCACATGTTGGCAATTTGATCTCTGGTTCCTCTGCCTTTTCTAAAACCAGCTTGAACATCAGGAAGTTCACGGTTCACATATTGCTGAAGCCTGGCTTGGAGAATTTTGAGCATTACTTTACTAGCGTGTGAGATGAGTGCACTTGTGTGGTAGTTTGAGCATTCTTTGGCATTGCCTTTCTCTGGGATTGGGATGAAAACTGACCTTTTCCAATCTTGTGGCCACTGCTGAGTTTTCCAGATTTGCTGGCATATTGAGTGCAGCACTTTCACAGCATCATCTTTCAGGATTTGGAATAGCTCCACTGGAATTCTATCACCTCCACTAGCTTTGTTCGTAGTGATGCTTTCTAGGGCCCACTTGACTTCACATTCTAGGATGTCTGGCTCTAGGTCAGTGATCACATCATCATGATTATCTGGGTCGTGAAGCTCTTTTTTGTACAGTTCTTCTGTGTATTCTTGCCACCTCCTCTTAATATCTTCTGCTTCTGTTAGGTCCATACCATTTCTGTCCTTTATCGAGCCCATCTTTGCATGAAATGTTCCTTTGGTATCTCTGATTTTCTTGAAGAGATCCCTAGTCTTTCCCATTCTGTTGATTTCCTCTATTTCTTTGCATTGATCGCTGAAGAAGGCTTTCTTATCTCTTCTTGCTATTCTTTGGAACTCTGCATTCAGATGTTTATATCTTTCTTTTTCTCCTTTGCTTTTCACTTCTCTTATTTTCATAGCTATTTGTAAGGCCTCCCCAGACAGCCATTTTGCTTTTTTGCATTTCTTTTCCATGGAGATGGTCTTGATCCTGTCTCCTGTACAATGTTAGGAACCTCATTCCATAGTTCATCAGGCACTCTATCTACCAGATCTAGGCCCTTAAATCTATTTCTCACTTCCACTGTGGCCATCATGGTCAACAAAAGAGTCCGAAATGCAGTACTTGGATGCAATCTCAAAAACGACAGGCAAACCATTCAATGTCACAGTAATCCAAGTCTATGCCTCAACCAGTAACGCTGAAGAAGCTGAAGTTGAACGGTTCTATGAACCTACAAGATCTTTTAGAACTAACACCCAAAAGGCATGGCCTCAACTCAACCTCAAATCAAACTGACATCAAGTGCTGAATGTCAGAGCTCTGTTGACCCTACCTCCTACTGAACCATCCAACACTCTGGCCCTGCTCTGATACCTGGAATCAATGTCAAGGCATTCTCCAGGTACTCATCTTCAGTGATGGGGTATTCATCTAACTCCAGTTCCAACATGAAATCCCGCACAGTCCAGATGAAGTCTGGAAAGAAACTCACAAACTCGGCTGAGCACTCTTCTTCATCGGAGCTGGGAGATGATTTGGTTCTGATTAACTCTGTTAGTTCCGTCACATAGCTGTGATTAGCTAAGGAATAAGAAGCACCCTCCAACACAATTTCTAGATTTGGCCCCAAAACACATTATATCAACCTTATCTTTTGCCCCATTTTCCCTCTATATCAGCCATGAAAATGGAATCATGGGAAAGAAGAAACAGTATCAGTCGCTAGTCCCATAAACTCAATGAAATGTGCTAGTTCAGTTCTTGGAAGGATACTGCAGCTGCTCCAGGGCCTGGTGGTTGATGGTGCTCATGCTGTTGTAGACAAAGGTGCTGCTCAGGAGCACCGCCAGGGCAAAGATCCACGAGTCATTCTTGGAGTCCCCCTAAAAAGTACATTACAGCGTAAGGATGCTACTCCTCCTTCTCCTATACAGTTGTTCATTTACTATAAGAGTTGTATTGTAACTAAATAGTAAGACAAGTAACATAAATTTTCAAGACAATGCTAAATGCAAACCTTTTTGGTGTTGACACTGATCCTGCTAAGCACTTTTGTGTGGTTAGCTATTAACAGAAGTGAATGACATCATAAATGTGCATCAGGCTTGTCTCGTGGCTCAGTGGTAAAGAACCCACCTGCCAATGCAGGAGACGTGGGTTAGATTCTTAAACGGGGAAGATCCCACATGCTGTGGAGGAATAGCCCATGCACCACAGCTACTGAGCCTGTGCTCTAGTGCCCGAGAGCGCAACTACTGAAGCCCACGCAGCCTAGAGCCTGTGCTCTGCAACAAGAGAAGACACAGGAGTGAGAAGCCTAAGCACTGCAGCTAGAGAGTGGCCCCCGCTGTCTGCAACTAGAGAAAGGCCCGCACAACAACAAAGACCTAGTGAAGTCAAAAATAAAATAAATAAATAAACAGAATTATGTTTTTAAAATGTCAAATGTTTAGTACAGTGCCTGGAACACATAAGTTACGCAATAATAAATGGGCCATGATTCCTTTGCACTTCTTTTCTTGATCATAGGCTATGTTAGGAACTAGTGTTATTCAATTAAATTCATCAACTATTCATTGCACATTTAGAAAACAGTGGATACAACATCTGCTTATATGGATATAAAGTTTCCTCTGACAGTCCCTCCTTAGAGAGATGGAGGGGCAGATTATCTGGCAACATGTAAATACATCCAAGATGCCAGGCATGAAACCTAATACTATACTGTAAAAGACAAAGGGGATGATTTCAAATGAACCAGAAAATGTACTCTGTGCATTCAGAGCCAGACGTGATTGTGTCTGACAGCGATATGATGGCATTAGGTTAAAAAAAGCCCGGCTTTAAAGAAATGACAGAACATGGACTTGTGCAGTTACAGGGACCATGCACATGGAGGGCCCACAGAAACCAATCACAGTTGTCAGAGAGAGTGATCAGAAAGCAAATCACATGCTCATTTTATTTGACTGAAGTAGTGGTTACCCATGTGGTCATAGATGATGAGGCTGAAAATGAGATTCAGGAGAAGTCGAGTGACTTCGGAACAGGGTATATATTGCTGAGACACACTACAGGTAGGGAGGGCAGCAAGTTCTGCTGCTATCAGTGTGCAGTCTGGTGTGCTTTGGTTCCTTGACAAATACAATTAGACAAAAAGAAGAAGGTCATGCAAACTAGAATCTAGCAGGAGTCAGTGGACCATCTTGGGTTGACACTGAGATGATCATTGAATACGTTAAATCTGGACTTTTAAACTCAGAATTTCTGAATTCATGCCCTAAATCCTTTTCTGCAGTGATGAAAGTCAAAGATTCAATGCTACTACTTTTAATTTAGAAGTAGATTAATATAAATAAGGAGAAAAATTGATTGCAAGTAACACTGTGAAGACAAAATACCTAATATTATCCCATTTACATTCTCCTCATGAATCTAGCTCAAGTTTTTATAGAATTTATTGAAGAATTCCTCTTCAGAGATCCAAAACATGGACTAAAATGCTCCTGGCATGTTGGAAGCTTTTCTGCAGATTTAAAAAATAGTTTATTTGCTGAATCTACTTTCATGAGTCCTACTTCCAACTTGATTAACCCTACACATCTGAACCTGTAGATCCAGTTGACTGCATGAATTACAGCTTTCACTAAGATTTCTTCCCAAATCTAAAAAACTGGGGTAAGCCCTCACTCTTTTTTCCTGGGTCAAGACTGCTTATTTTTTATCTCCCCAACTCAGCTCTGGGTTATACTTCACTCACAGTTGCACTTAACACAGAGCCTTAGATTTGAACCCAATACATATTTGTTAACTTCCATCTTTCACACCAGTGTTAAAAATAAGGAGATGTGTCCCAGTAACCAAAGTATTGATCTTATTAAAGAGAAAATTCAAGGAAAGAGAATTTAACCTCATTATTTATAACTGGATTTGCAGTTTACAGGAATATGTTGTAAAAGTTGAATTGAGGTGAGAAACACTTATAATTATAAGTGGAGTGTCAGGAGTAAAGAAGATTCCCTGCCTTACCTTCTCCACATCACCCAGACCCTCAGTGTCCAGAAGGACCAGGGTGTGGTTCTCCTTGGAGGGGTGGGGCACACACCACATCCAGATGCCCTTGGTTTCAGACCTCACTGTGGAGCCCAGACGGAAACCTGCAGAGAAAGAGGAGGAAGCAATGCCAAATAAGAGCAGATAGTCCAGGCCACCCACAGGTTACTTTGGGTGAACTTGTGTGCATGTGAGTGCCTGCCTGTGGGGAGGATGCTTTCACTTCAACAAGTACAGAAAATCCAACCTCTACACATATTCAGAACCTTCTCAAGAAACACTTTGTGTCCCCTATTCATCTCTTACCATTAATAGCTCAAACTGTGTCACATTATTACATAATGTTAGCTATATTAACCTCTCTACATTTGTCTGACACTGAAGAGCTCCCTTATCCTCCACTTTCTGATGGACTTTTACCAGTGAGAGGTAACAGTAGGAGATTAGAAGGCAGGCACCTGTTGCCCTGGCTTCCACCCTGATGAACCATGGTGTCCCGGTGCCTCTGTTCCCATATTTAGTCACATCTCCTTTTGGCAATGCACCCTACTCCAGTACTCTTGCCTGGAGAATCCCATGGATGGAGGAGCCTGGAGGGCTGCAGTCCATGGGGTCGCTGAGGGTCGGACACGACTGAGCGATTTCACTTTCACTTTTCACTTTCATGCATTGGAGAAGGAAATGGCAACCCACTCCAGTTTTCTTGCCTGGAGAATGCCAGGGACGGGGGAGCCTGGTAGGCTGCCATCTATGGGGTCACACAGAGTCGGACACGACTAAAGTGACTTAGCCTTAGCCTTTTTGGTAAAGAACTGGCCTGCAATGCAGGAGGCCCTGTTTGATTCCTGGGTCAGGAAGATCCCCTGGAGAAGGGATAGGATACCTACTCCAGAATGCTTGGGCCTCCCTGGTGGCTCAGATGGTAAAGAATCCACCCACAATGTGGGAGATCTGGGTTCAGTCCCTGAGTTGGGAAGATTCCCTGGAGGAGGACATGGCAACCTACTCCAGTATTCTTGCCTGGACAATCCCCATGGACAGAGGAGCCTGGTGGGTCACAGTCCATGGGATCGCAAAGAGTCGGACACAACTGAGCAACTAAGCACAAGACCTTGATCTTACCACATATGCAATCCACTCACTGCTTGTCTCTTCATGCTGTAGGAGATATCAAAGCTACTTGACATTGTTCCTGCCACCCTCTGAGTGTTTCTGCATTACTTCATTGGTTCCCTTTGCTCAGCTCATGCTCTTGTAATCGTCCCTCCAATAAACATCCTCAGTTCCCCTCTAAGTGGATTCTCTGTGTCCTTTCACAACCTGCATTGATACCTCAACTTTTCTTAGTTTTATTCCTCTTCTTCCTCCTCGTATTTTCCTCATTTCTCTTCTCCTCTTCAAAAATGATGAATTCTTTGTTACTGACTCACACGGAGATATAACAGAAGAGAAAGCAAAACATACCTGTAAGACTTGCTTGCCCTTCTTTCTCAATGCTTAAGCCCAGAGATGGGAGAGGATGTAAGGTACATGCCTAAGAAGCTGCAAGTAAGATATCTCACCCAACAGTCCAAGATTTTGACCTTGGTCAGATGCCAATGCTCCCTTCAACTGAGAATAGAAACGGATATGACGCAATACCTAAGGGAGCATGGTTCAACATGGCTCAGGCCATTCAGTGCCGTATCTTGTGTGCTCTGCTCAAAGTGGGTATAGGACCTGAGAGGATCTTCACTCTTCTACATCATGATGGCATTTGACTGTGTGCTGATTAATACAGAGAAATGTGAACTCTCAGTTCCTCCAGGGAGAAAAGACAAGCTATAAGTGGAGGTCATCACAGTCAGTTATGAGATGTAAAGAACAGACAACGGTATTACCACAAGAGAGAAAGTATTGACTTGCTTCTGCTAGTCCACCCTGACTGGGTGCTAATTTGTGCTTTCTTCTTCCTGTGACATGACTCATGTGGTAAGTCACAATTCAGACGTTTTAAAACATGACTGCCTAGTCGCTCAGTTGTGTCAAACTCTGCTCCCATAGGCAGTAGCCCGCCAGGCTTCTCTGTTCATGGGGATTGTCCAGGCAAGAATACTAGAGTGGGTTGCCATGCCCTCCTCCAAGGAATCTTCCCAACCCAGGATCAAACCCAGGCTTCTCGCATTGCAGGTGGATTCTTTACCAACTGAGATACCAGGGAAGCCCTAAAACATGACTAGGTTAAAGGTTTCCTCAGTAGGAAAATCACTTCTTTATTACCAGATGTTGTCTCAAGTAGGAAAAGAAAGAATGCTCCTCAAACTCCTTGCATGTATCTCTTAAGAGTTCTGAAATCTTAAATCTCTCCAAGAATAACCTATTTATTAATTTACACTGGCAAGCAAAAGCATCCTCCCCTGATTGGTGATCAATTTCCTTTCAAACAAAGACAAACATAAAATGTCTTGTTTTAAGTCAGTAAGAGATTGCAAAGGAAAAATGAGAGTGGGAGAAAGAAAGAACAAAGAGAGATGGGGGAAGAGAGAGAGACACACACAGACACGGAAACAGATAATTTGAGTGAGACACTGAGATATTCCTAGGGACCCTTAGAGTTTAGTGAACTGCGGTTGTACTCTCTAATTGTGGCTGCTAAGCTGCTGGGCTGGCCACAGAGGAAGGCATTAGGAAAGAAATGGTGTGTCTTCTTAGAAATGCCCAACAGGACATGGTTGTATTATTGTAAAAATCAATCAGAAACAAGTCAGGCAACTTGGTAGAAAAAACCCTCTTGAAATAGGAAAGGCAAAAGGCAAATATATGAAAAAGTGCTCAAACCTATTAGTAGTGAGGCAAATAACAAGCAACCTCCAGACACCAGATCGACAAAAGTTTAAAAATGTTTTTACTGAAATTTTGTGAAAATGTGGAAAATTTAAATTGCTGCTAATAAGCACATAAACTGAACATAAAGCTAAAAAGGCTGTTTGATGTTATCCAGAAAGGCTGAAGACAAACACTTCTTGATTCAGCAATTCCACTTCTAGGTAAAACATAAGAAAGTTAGTATATACACACACCAGGATATAGATGAAGAATAATCATGAGAGCACCATTCATAAAAGATAAAAGTTGCAAATAATGCCAGTGTTCATCAGCAACAAATGGGTCAGTAAATTGTGGTATCCTCTGTCAGTTTAAAAGTACAAAATAGTGAAAGTACTTACAGACACCCATGACAAACTAGATGAACCTCATAAACTTCTTATTGAGAATATGAATCAAGATCCCAATGAATACCAGAATGTACTTTCCTCTATAAAGTTTAAGCTATTTTTAAGAAATAGTTGCATAGATTGTAAAACAGTATTTAAATATAAAGAATGAAAGAAGACACCATGAAAATCAAAACATCGGTGAGCTCCATTGAGGGTGTAAGAGGGTGTGATTTGGGCTTTTGGGTGTTGGTGATGTTTTATTTCTTGCTCTGGGCAGCAACTGAACAGTTGATCACTTCATACTTATCAAATTTTTAATATGTATATATATATTTTTTATGTATTCTTCCATAAGTGTTATTAAATATGTGTTCTCAGTCTTGACTGACTCTTTGTGACTCCATGGACTATAGTCCACCATGCTCCTCTGTCCATGGCATTTTCCAGGCAAGAATACTGGAGTGGCTTGCCATTTCCTTCTCCACGGAATCTTCCCGACCCAGAGATTAGACCCGAGTGTCCTGCATCTCCTGCGCTGGTAGGCAGATTCTTTACCACTGCACCACCTGGAAACCTGAAAGTGTTAGTCGCTCAGTCGTGTCTGACTCTTTGCAACCCCAGTGACAGTAGCCCATAGCTGCCAGGCTCCTCTCTCCATGGAATTCTCCAGACAAGGATACTGGAGTGGGCTGCCATTCCCTTCTCCAGGGGATCTTCCTGACCCAGGGATTGAAACCAGGTCTCCTGCATTGCAGGCAGAGTCTTTACCATATGAGCCCCCAGGGAAGCCCCATCTATGTGCCTTAGACTTCACACATTAGAAAAGACTAGTTAGAGAAAGAGAATATGTATAGTTATTAACGTTTTACTGTGAAATTAAACCAAAAGGAATGCATGGTAGTCTCATTGAGGTATAGGATATGGGGATTTTGCTGTCGGTGCTCCCTTCTATTGTTTTCTAAAAAGAAGACATATTAAAAAATATTTGTGTGCTGCTTGGAATGACTCTGTGGTTTAGGGAAAATGTGGTGAAGGAGAAAGGAAGGCAGTAATTGTTGAAGATGAGCCCCTGAGAAGACGGCAGTGGATGGAATCAGGATGAACGAGGTAGATGTTCTGATGGGGCTGGGAACTCTCGCTCACTGGACAGAAGACTGAACGTTGTGGAGGGATGGGTGGTGAGAATTAGAAGTTTTTTCAGCAATGCTGGTGGGGGAGTTAGGCTCTTCCTTAACATGACCCTAGAGGAGGAGGATCAGCAGCCTGCATTACCATGCTTTCAAGCAAATGTCCTGAACGACACTTAACAAAACTCACCGTGGTTTTGTCCTGCCAGGCGGTTCATCAGGTAGGACTTTCCGGTCCTATACAGCCCTGCGATGGCCACCACCACCACAGGCTGAGATATCTGCTCCAGAATCTTTAGTGCTCTAGGATTGACTGTCAGCTGATTGTTCTGGTTTCTTACCAGACAGATGGGGTGCATTATGGTGGATCCAGATGCCATGGGAAGCTGTAACCCAGAGAAACAACTCAGTAGAACACAAGGGCCCCAGAGGGGTGGGATAGGGGGCAGGAGGGAGGCTCAAGAGGGAGAGGATATATGTATACATATAGCTGATTCATATTGTTGTACAGCAGAAACTAACACAACATTGTAAAGAAATTACATTTCAATTAAAAAATAATAAAATGTGAAAAAAAAAACCCAAAACCCCTACAGGGTCCTGAGGTCATCCCTCATGGTTACCAAAGTCATATGCACATTAGTCTTTTGCTTGTGGAACTTAGATATCAATTCTCTTTGCTTTGTATATTTCAAAAAGGTAACTATTTTGTCTGGTGTGCCAAGGCCTGTACAGGTACAGTATGTATATTATCTTATTGATCCTTACATGAACCCTAACACAACCTTGCCCATGTGAGGCATACAGTGATCAGACTGAGAACACAAAGCACTGATGATAGAGCTTTGAGAACACTAACATTTTGGGGGTAAGTAGAGACAGATGGGACATGAACGGGATGAGGAGTGACCAGAGATGGTTTCTTGAGTTCCAGAATGATGTGATCACTCATTAATTGCACAAATATTTATTGAGAACCTTCCATGTGCTGGACACTGTTCTAGGAGCTTAGGATCAATCAGTGAACAAGACGGATACAAATTCTTGCTGCACGGATCTCTATTCTAGTAAAGGAGACAAATCATATAGAAAGTGAAGAAATAAAATATCCACATATATGGATATTAGAGGGTGGTAAATGCTCAGAAGGAAATGAGCAGGGAATGGGATTTGAATTTACATGGAGATTAATCAGGGAAAACCTTGCCAACAAAGGAAAAATGAATGTGACTGGTGACCAGATGGAGGAATCACTGGAGTAGGACAGGCTGGAGGAAGAGTGATTGTGAGAAAAAGAAGCTGAGATAAAGATGCTGCTCTCTCTTAAAACAGCACAGATCTTTAAGGTACCTAACAAAGTTGCACATGTAATAATTTACTAACTGAAATTAAAGGGTATTTCTTATTATTTAAGCAGAGAGAGAGGAGATGCAAGCAACTTGGGTGTTATAAGGTCTGGCTAGATATGCCAGGGTCTTACATCCGGGCCAGGCTCTACTCTAAACGATTTCATCACCATGATTAGATGTTTCATGATCTTAGGAGACAGACAGAAGTCAGAAGGCTTTCTAAGAAGATTAATTTCTTTGTGCCTCAGTTTTTTCTTCTATACAATGGCAGCATTAGACATAAAAATCAATCTGTCATTAGGGTTATTTGGAGGATTAAATATCTCATAATGCTTACAATAGTCTTAAAATTATGCTGGTACACGGTAAATTCTATATAAGTATTGCTTTACAACTGAATGTCTGAATATAGGGACAGAAATTACTGAATGAAAGTGGAGGATTGGCTCTGACACTTCCCTCCCTGGTTGCAAGCAAGTGGGAAGACACAGCCCAAGAGGAAGATGAGCAGGCTGGGGAGATCCAGTGGTAATAGCTGAGAGGGAATAGCAGTGATGTAGGAAGAGTCAGGGAGAAGGCAATGGCACCCCACTCCAGTACTCTTGCCTGGAAAATCCCATGGACAGAGGAGCCTGGTAGGCTGCAGTCCATGGGGTCGACTGAGCGAGTTCACTTTCACTTTTCATTTTCATGCTTTGGAGAAGGAAATGGCAACCCACTCCAGTATTCTTGCCTGGAGAATCCCACGGATGGGAGAGCCTGGTGGGCTGCCGTCTATGGGGTCGCCCAGAGTCGGACACGACTGAAGCGACTTAGCAGCAGCAGCAGGAAAAGTCAGGCTGGAGGAGTTCAGAGCTGCCCTGGGATGTCCAAGTACAGGTTCTGGAGTCAGGCTGCCAGGGTTCAAACCTGAAGGTTCATAGCACTTATTATCTGTTGATGCCTTGAAAAAGGGACTTAACTCCAAAACCTTCTTTTTCTTAGCAGTTTATATGTAAAGCAACAATTCTTGATTCATTACAGTACAGCTGATAACAGATAGGCTCTAAATCATGAAAAAATTTTTTTCTTGATTCATGTACTATTTTAATTAGACAGTGTGTTATAATGTGTCAGTGAGCTCTGTAAGCTGCAAATTGCCAAGAATTATAAGGTATCTAAAATTTTTTTATCAGAAAAAACATTTATTTATTTAACAGATTTCTTCTGAACAATTTCTTTTCTTTTTCTATAGTGGATTTGGAGCAGAAATGGGAGAATAAAACATGACCTTTTACTGCTGCATTAGGTCAAAATTAATAAAGGAAAACCTGGAGAATTCCCTGACAGTAGTTGGGACTCTGTGCTTTCACTGACAAGGGTGCTGGTTCCGTCCCTGGTCTGGAAAGTAAGATCTCACTTGAAGGCCTGTGTCCCCTCCCCCATCATGTATGTGCTGTGTGCTCCAGGGAAGAATAGTGGAGCCTGTTGCCATTTTCTCTTCCAAGGGATCCTGACCCAGGGATCAAACCCACGTTTCTGGTGTCTCCTGCATATCCTGCACTGGCAGGTGGATTCTGAGCCAACTGGGTTTCATGTGTCCCCAAGCTTATCCCCCCACACCCAAAATGAACTTCACTCAAATGGAGTCAGCAAGCCAGAAGGGGGCTTGTTGCAGAACTACAGACTGGAGGTCAGTTACGAAAGAATTGTCAATTACAGACCCCAAGGGAAAATTTTTCAACAGGGAAAGAGTTACCAATGACAACCCTCAAGAGGAAAAGGTGTACACTACATTTCCTACAAGAATTGACTACCCCAGCAACTCAGTCAATGAGAATTGGTCATCACTCTTGAACTCTGACTTTTCTTTCCAAACCAACCTTCCCAGCCCCTTACTTTTCTCTATCATGTTCTTTTTCTTTGTTGGACTTCCTTATGGCTTTTTTTTTTTTTTTTAATTTTTAATAGCTCGCTTGTCCCAAATTACAATAACTCTACTATTCCTGAATAAATTCACTTTGGCTTGTAAAATAACTTTTATTTTTAAGGTGAATAGCTATAAGCAAGAGAAATTGGGGAGTTTATATCTTAGACCAAATATTGATAAAGCTTTGTGTAAGTCAATGAGTCTACAAAGATTTTTGTATTTTAACTCAAAGTATACTGAGGGACCAAAACCAAGAAGCTTTTAACTTCAAAACTAAGCACTTGGAGGGGCTTTCCCAGCAGTCCAGTGGTTAAGACTCCCTGTTCCCAATGCAGGAGACAGGGGTTCCCTGGTCCAGGAACTAAGATCCCCACGTGCTGCATGGCATGGCCTCACAAATAAATAAATATAACAACAAAAAACCATAAAAAAGAAACTAAACAAATAGAAAAGAACAGTGCTAATAGAAGGCAGAAGATGACCAACAAGTTTCCAAAGGTGACTGTTCAGAATTATCTGATAGTCAAGAGTACCCCACACTGGAGATTTTCAGCAAGTACCAGAAGTTATTCTGAGGCTGTTAATGTATGTGCCACTCATTAAAAACAATGCATGATCAACAAACATGATTAGATCTTACAGTTATTAATACTTTTTTTTAGTAAGAGTGAGATTGAATTATTCCAAAGAAAACAGTTCTGCATGTATTCAGAGTATCAAATGTTAAGACAAAAATAATCCCGAGTCCATCTTTTAGAATTTAAACTGGCTCTGTGGCTAGGACCATCTTTTTTGTTTGACAACTGCCCAGCGGGGTGCACTCAGGATGTGTCTGAGGAGGGCAGGAGGGGCTAGGAGAAGAGATCGCACCCATCGCCTCTGCGAAGGGCGAGCTGGGGAGTGAGGGTGAGTTTGGGTCTTCAATCTCAAAAATGACTTCAGCTTCCTTTCCTCAGAAGACGTACCTGCTCTCCTGCTTTTTGCTGCAGCCCTGCTTAGATGCTCCGGGAGCAGCGGCGCATCAGGGCGACTAGCTTGAAAGCAGCCTGGGATCCAAAAGGAGACTCGGAGCTGCCCGAACAGTGCGCCCGGCGGGCCGCCACCCACGGGCCCGGGCCTCCATCTGCTCCTCTCCTCCCCCAGTGTGGGGTCTGCGCTGGGGGATTTATTGTTGTTACTTAACCGAAGTGTGCTTGGAAAGTCAAGTTTAGGAGCAGACTTACCTGGAGCTGCAGCCGAGGGTCAAGTCAGTTGCTCTGGCTCGCCTCTAGGGCTCTTCCTGCTTCTGGCTCCTCAGGAAACCGACTCTTGTGCTCAGAAGCTGAAAAAAAAAAAAAAAGCTGAAAAGCCAGCTGGTTATTAAAAGTGGTGGGGGTTATGGGAAACGAAATCAAAACCGAAAGGGATAATTGTTTGTTTTTTTTAATGGAGGCAGGAATCTGGATGAATTCCAGGAAAGACAGGGAGACAGGTAGTTCCTCCAGGCCTGGCTGGGTCAGCGCAACTTTGTCCCTCCCCCACAGTTGGTTTGAAGGAGGTGCAAGTAATGGTAGGATGAGAGTTCAACAGTCTGTCTCTCAGGGGTGTTTTGTCAGAGAGGGAGTTTATTAATGTTTCTTCACTTGAAAAATGTTTCATTTTTTTTCCTTTCTCTTTCCTTTTTAAAAAGTGTTTTAACTCGTTCTTTTTTTTCATTAGCAAAATAAATATGTGTGTATAAAACCCTCAATTTTATAGCCCAGACATAGTCACTATTTTTTTAATTGGAGAATAATTGCTTTACACTGTTGTGCTGGTTTCTGCCACACAATAACACAAATCAGCCATAATTATATGTATATCCCCTCCCTCTTGAGCTTCACTATTATTTTGTTCTAGTTTTCCTCTTTTCTTTTCCTAGTGTGGATCCAGATTTGGAGATTAGGGGTTGATTCAGATTCCTTCCGTTCTTTTCTGTATCCTTTAAGGCGTTGTACTAACCTGTAAGTTAAAAGCTGACTGCTGCTGTTAGGGAACCAGGTTCTGTTGCCCAA
This sequence comes from Tragelaphus eurycerus, assembly GCA_935064755.1. NCBI lineage: Eukaryota > Metazoa > Chordata > Mammalia > Artiodactyla > Bovidae > Tragelaphus > Tragelaphus eurycerus. Next base: position 3,461 of record CAKXYN010000403.1, on the reverse strand, counting down.
GGAGCTGCAAGCCAAAGCACTGAGAGCAGGAGATTTGCAGCAGAGAGTTTACTTGTGAGGCAACCCAGTAAGGCTGCAGGGGCTGTGATGCCACCAGGTCCCCTGTGGGGCAGGCGGGTCTATTCTGACTCTGATCAGCTATATTGGTTTCACCTGGCTTCAGGCAGTTTTGCTGTGTTACAAGAGGAAGGCGTTTTCAACAAGCTCTTCCCTTATCTGCTCATTCTGTAAGATGAGCTCCAGAATTTCCCTTAGTCTGCAGTTTCTGTGTCAGGTTTTTACCCTATGAAGCAGGGTTTCACTCTCCCATTTGTATTTCAGATGGAAGTGAGGGAAAGGAAGGACAGGCAGAATATAATCTCAAAGTTCTATGGCCAAATGTCCCCAGGAGGCAGTGCTTTGGCATATATTCCCTATGCAGACTTCTTTAGCTGAAAAAGCAGCTAGAAAAGTATAAAAATCCTTAGCCAGATTGCCATATGCTTATTTTGTAAAATAGAATGAGAACATATTTGGAGCTGCAAAGCACGTTATAACTCTAAAGGTGTATACTACAATATCAGGGTCAGATTTTTCTAGAATTCTGAGACTTCCCTTGGTAGATTCAAGACCTGAACCCAAACTGGGAAAACTACCATAGCCCTATAATCCCTGAGCCACTGAGATGGATTTAGGGGGAGATTGAGCACATAACCTAGAGCCAAATAAAGTTAATCTTTTCTCAGTTACCTGGATTCCAGAAATTTCTCTTTTCCTCCCTCACTCTTGGTCTTGTTCTGGATCTCTTGATCTATTCTCTTCTGTTTTCATTCAGTTCAGTTCAGTTCAGTTCAGTCACTCAGTCGTGTCCGACTCATGGCAGCCCCATGAATCGCAGCATGCCAGGCCTCCCTGTCCATCACCAACTCCCAGAGTCTACCCAAACCCATGTCCATTGAGTCAGTGATGCCATCCAGCCATCTCATCCTCTGTTGTCCCCTTCTCCTCCTGCCCTCAATCCCTCCCAGCATCAGAGTCTTTTCCAGTGAGTCAACTTTTCACATGAGGTGGCCAAAGTAGTGGAGTTTCAGCTTCAGCATCATTCCCTCCAAAGAAATCCCAGGGCTGATCTCCTTCAGAATGGACTGGTTGGATCTCCTTGCAGTCCAAGGGACTGTTTTCATTAACTTTTTGTTTTTGTCAATTGGAGTATAAAGATATGTATTTCAAAATGAAGATGTAAGGCCACTTAGATATGTTTGGCTCTGAAACATGATAAATATTATACATATTATAAACATGATATATATTATTAATCACAAATATATTTGGAGTTTTATTTTCAGTTTCCATGATTTGTCACTGCTTTAGAAAAAAATCCTTTAAAATTATATCCCATAGATATAATTGAAAAAAGTATACTACTTTGGAAAAGTAAGAATAATTACTTAAGTAAGTAAGAATAATTACTTTAGTAAGTAAGAATGGCATCACCAACTCAATGGACATGAATTTCAGTGAACTTCGGTAGCTGGTGATGGACAGGGAGGCCTGGTGTGCTGCGATTCATGGGGGTCGCAGAGAGTCAGACACACCTGAACCACTGAACTGAACTGAACTGAACTGAAGAATGATTAAAATGTGTTCCTAAATGGAAGACTTTGGCCACCTGATGCAAAGAGCTGACTCATTTGAAAAGCCCCTGATGCTGGGAAAGATTGAGGGTAGGAGGAGAAGGGGACGACAGAAGATGAGATGGTTGCATGGCATCACCGACTCAATGGACATGGGTTTGGGTAGACTCTGGGAGTTGGTGATGGACAGGGAGGCCTGGCGCACTGCAGTTCATGGAGTCACAAAGAGTCGGACACGACTAAGCGATTGAACTGAACTGAACCCCAGAATAAGTGGTCTTGCATCTTGCTTTATAAATTGCGCTTGTTTGTCATCTAGTGCACTGAACTTTGTGTCTAGTGAAACTTTTGAGAGGAAGAGTCTCATTTTCACACCCTCAGAGTTTCGTGAAAGACCATGGGCTGTGGATTGACCAGCATTATAAACAGTTCAAACCTGACGTACTTTCAGTTCTGAAATATGAGTGCAGTTCATCAGGTGTGGAAAATGTGGGTACAAAGGAATAATAGCCTTTGGGGATAAAATTCCTAGGTTTTGGGAGCTCTAGAATTGGAGAGAGTAGCCACTGAGACAAAATATTTGTAAAAATGTTGCAAAACTAAAAGCACTTTGGATATTGCTGAGCAGAGAAATAAGTAAGATAAAAGAATAGGCATTCAGGACTATAAAATTGTAAGGTGATAGATCTTGATTGCTTATTTGGCTATAATAAGTATGTCACTCTCCTTGCAAGCTAGAATGGAGGTGTATGACCTGAGGAAGTTCAGCCTCAGTGTATCTGCAACACGCGGTGAAGGGATAACTGACAGTGTTCAAGCTAAACTCTCTTTAGATCTAATTTTTAAAGGAAAAAGTTATTTCTGGCTTAAAGTTCCTTTTACCATTTTTGAAGTGTCAAAGAGTTCACATGATCAAAGTCCACAGACTTTAATATAGCTGGGTAGGAGTTCAGGGGATGGAGTCTATTAGCGCTATACAGAAACAGAAAGCAGGATCTAATACAACCAAAAGCCCCAAGTGTCTGTGCATTTATCCACCGCTAGTCTCGTTCTGCAGAGAAGGCGACAGCACCTCACTGCAGTACTCTTGCCTGGAAAATCCCATGGACGGAGGAGCCTGGTAGGCTGCAGTTCATGGGGTCGCCAAGAGTCGGACGCGACTGAGCGACTTCACTTTCACTTTTTAGTTTTATGCATTGGAGAAGGAAATGGCAATCCACTCCAGCGTTCTTGCCTGGAGAATCCCAGGGACGGGGGAGCCTGGTGGGCTGCCGTCTATGGGGTCGCACAGAGTCGGACACGACTGAAGCGACTTAGCAGTCTCATTCCGTGTTGTCCATTGTTCTAAATTTTTAGTATCCACATGTACTTCACCAGGAATTGTTACCTTCTCACTCATCTCCACTACTTTTTAAGAATATTGGAGCCAATAGTCATGTCACAATTGTATTACTATAGTGAAAATCTTAAACTATGCATTGGAGAAGGAAATGGCAACCCACTCCAGTGTTCTTGCCTGGAGAATCCCAGGGACGGGCGAGCCTGGTGAGCTTCCGTCTATGGGGTCGCACAGAGTCGGACACGACTGAAGCAACGCAGCAGCAGCAGCATATATCTAATTATCTTAAACTAGTCTATCTAATTCTTGCATTAGAAGTGGTGTGGACATCTATCAATTAAACTGTTACTCTGTTTTGTCTTGGTTCTTACTTTGAATGAGGGGAATAGGAACTGCAGCCACTACCCAGCTAGGACAAACCCTAGTTAGGCACAAACATTTTCTTTTTCAAAGTGTTCCCAACTGTTCAATATACCCAGCTGAATTCCACTCCCTATTTTGTGCCCTTT